>VDFB02047144.1:49801750-50113749 GCA_007258455.2 Sequoia sempervirens | reverse complement strand
CTTGGGAAACAAGTCATTAGGCTTGGCTTGATGGCTAGTTGCATCTCCCCAACCTAGAATCCATCCTAATTCACCATAGACAACCATGATCAATCCTTGACAATGCTGGATATTGAATGAAAGTGAGCTTGAAGACCTACAGAAACACTTTAATGCTACTCCAAGACTTCAACTTTACTTGCTTTTGAAACTTGAATGCTCTTGTGAAAGAATGCTTGCAAACTCTTGAATGCTTGGATCTTGAAATTACTCTTGAAAATTCTTGATTAGATGAAATAATGACTTAGAAGCTTGCTTATATAGGAACTAACACCTAATTTATCATTATTCAGATCTCAAAAGCCGACATCAACCAAAAATTTGAATTAAAAAGTTAATTTTCTTGCTTAAACCCTAAAAAAGCCCCAAATGGGACTCATATGCCAGCCCTAACATATGGGTCCCACTTAGGGGAACTCATATGCCCAAGGTGGTCTATGAATCCCACCCTAGGTTTTTGGGGTGGGTTGTTAATATTTTAAGTGTTTTTGATGATTTTATTGAGCTTTTTGCTGAAATAGGCCTCAAGATTCAAAATAAAGGGTCTTAGGGGCCTATTAATGATGATTTAAAGGGTAATTAATGCAAGGGTAAAAAGAAAAGGTTCAAAAGTGAAATTACACTACTTTCAAGAGAAAACAATTTTTTACACTACAAGTCCAATCTTGAAGGGTATTAAAAACAATAAAAATTAGTGATTTTAGATTAGCAAAAGAGGTAGGAAAATGGGGCAGCATTGAAAGAATGTCTAAAGAAGAAAGAGAGATAGTGAGAAGCCATGAGTGAATGGTGATTTTGAAGATTTTTATTTGTATGTAGAGAGTCCTTTCATCAAATGGTATCAGAGCCAGTGGTCTTGAGCATGTGGACAGAGTGTTGAATGTGAAGCAGTCTACACCAAGACCTACAGGTGAAGAGTGAAGTGGTGATTTTTGTTTGAGGAGCTCAAGAAGATTGTTGAAGGTGTGCAAAGAGTCTTGAACAATTGAGATTGAAGACATTGTGGTGGTTACAGATTAAGAGTATATGTAAAGTGTTTGACGAAATGTTGAAGAAGAAGAGTATGAGTTTGGCCTTGGGTAAGGCTTTAAAATTTATTTTATTGAGAGGAGAGAAAGAATTTTAGAGGAAGAGAGTTAGGATATTTGGAATAATTGTGTAGAAGTAACAAGGAGGTTAGATGTCTTGGAGGAAAGTATTATGAAAGGAAAGAGGAAAGAAAAAGAAAAGAAGATGGGAAAAAGTGAATCGCAAATTTTTCTTAATTTTATTTTATGTGCAGGAAAGAAGGATGAAAATGAAGATGAAGAGAAAGAAGAAGGTAAGAAAATTGCAGCAGGAGTATGTCTTGTTAAAGGCATAGCAGACATAGTTGCAGTAGAGGTAGAGGATGAAAAGAAGGATGGAAAAATAGTTGAGTATCCTTTGAAGGATGAGAAGGTAGAAGATGGAAATAATGAGATCATAGTTGAGAATGAAGAGTAGAAAGTTGCAACAAATGGTGTGGAAGAATATTTTGTAGTAGCAGGGGAAAAAGAGGTAACATTTAAATTTTCTAAATTCTATGATAAATATTTCTATGCCAATGAAAAATATGAGAAAATAGAAGAGTGCGATGAGGTGAAAGTAGAAGAAGTGATGGATGATGAAAAGATAGTGTTGGAGGTGAAAGGGTGTGAAGAGGAAGTGAGCATAGAACTATTTTATTTTCATGAGTTCACTAGTGCTAGTTTATATGCAAGGAAAGATTTGTATGATGTTGTAGAGGATAGTATAGATGCATGTTGGTGGAGGTGGCTAGAATATGGTGGGTTGGATGCCACAATATTAGAGAAGAGTGAGAGTTGCAATTGGTGGAGGAGGTCATATTATGGTGGAGAAGATTCCACATTGAGAAAGAGGAGTGCGTAGCAGAGTTGTTGGAGGAAGAAGGTTATTTTGGCTAGATGCTGGAAAAGAAGAAGGAAGAAAAAAATAGCAGGGTACCTATGAAAGCATTGGATTATACTACAAATAGTTTACTATTTGAAAGGGTGTTTCAAACACTCAACTCCATTTTGTGAGCCATGCTCAATAACTTCTTACCCAGTGTTTCTGATACAGGAGCTTCCGAGTCCACAAGTGATCCTGCATCACCCAAAAATATTTAGTTTAATTTCTCAATTTTGGAATATTTTTGGTGGTTTCAACCATCTCTCAACATCAAGAAGTCTCTTGTGCATTTTTAGGAAAAATAGAGCTTCCAAGCAAAAATTACATCAAAATTCACTTTCCAGCATCCAACTACACACTTTCAAAGCATCAACTTGATCAAATCATTTTGGCATGATAGTATTTTGTGGCAATTAAGTCATTGGGTTTTATTACTTTATGCTTCATCTTTCCATTGCACAAAAAAAGGTTGGGGCATTGAAATTGAAAATGGAAAAAATATTTTGGAGCCCAAAAAGGTGTCTAATCACATTAATTTTCACTTTGTTGGAGGCATCTTTCCATAGCAAAAATCGAAGAAAAATGGAAAAAGAAAATAAAAAAAGAAAAATTAAAGAGATTAGGAGGAAGGAGAGAAGTCATGAAGGGAGAAGAGAGTGTGGAAGATTAAGGGGTAGCATTCCAATCTTGAAGGTTAAAAACAATAAAAAATAGTCATTTTAGATCAGCAAAAGAGGCCTACAAATGGGGCAACATTTAAAGAATGACAGAAGAAGAAAGAGAGATAGTGAATTGTCATGAGTGAAAGGTGATTGTGCAGATTTTGATTTGTAAGTAGAGAGTCTTTTCATCAAATATTTAATATTCTAGTTATTTCTATGTTATTCTTGCTTCATTGTTTTTGAAAAGAAAAAAATAGATTTTACAAGGACCTGAAATGACAAAGTTAAAACAAACAAAGATAGAGCATAAAGAGTCCGAACAAACAGACAGCTGTCCCAAAAAGGAAACGATAGCACAAAGAGACAACAGGGTCCAGAAAAAGGACCACCAAAAAGCCAGAAACAACCACCGCAACACTACTCCAAGGTGTTCATCAACTCCTCAGCTTCCTTTTCAACTTCACTCATATCCTGTAACCCCTGCTTGAGGATTTGAATCGTGTGTAGAGAAGCAGGGGCCTTCCTCTTCGTATTAGCCCGAATGCAAGTCGAAATCCCTTTAGCAACAGATCTGCTACAACCTCTGTCCGCATCCAAGTCCACGACCAGCGAGCCCTTTTGATTTTTTTCTAACTTTTCCACCATAGCATTGATGATAATGGCGTTGTGCCTGGCAATTTTGTGATTATTTCACCACAGTGGCCCTGATGTTTTGGCCAATCTTGGACATATTGCACTCGAGCCTAGTCAATCTTTCCTCCTGCGACTGCTATCTTTTCCCCAGTAAGGGGGTGTCCTATCCCTCATTCTCATTACAACTCCAGCTAATCTTCTGCTCCAATTCCATGACTCTGTTGCTGAGATCTCTATTACGGCCATTCAAATCACAAACTTCCCTCTGGGTCCACTTAAGAATAGTGAAAAGGCCATCCGTGTTTTTTTCCGCCACACTCATTATGTCTTCAGGCCTGAGGTTATTCGGGGCTGAATTAATTTCATCCTGATTAGGGGAATCTTTAGGGGCATTCACAAATCTTCTAGATGCAGGGGCACTAGGGGCTGACTCTTTACTGACCATAGGTTTATCAGAAAGAATTTCCATAGAATTCCCAGAGTACGAGACCAGTTTCGTAACCGAGGTACCTTTAAAACTAGAGACCAAACCCGAGGTAGGGAAACTAGGAGACGGCTAGGGATTAAGACAAGACGGCGAAGCAAAACCCAGGATAGGGCAATCATGCAAAGGCTACAGATTAGGAAAAGAAGGCAGAGTAGAACCCATAAGGGCATTCCGACAAGAAAGGGACTGAGGAGTAGTGGTTTTAGAACCAACAAGGGCAAAAGCAGGAGGGGCCAAAGGATCGTTCTCCCTGCTACTTTCCATATCCTCATCATCCAAATCCCCAACATCAACAATTTTAGGCAAAGCAGGTAAATTTTGATAATGCTCAACGATGAGCCTGACAAGACCAGGGTGAATAATAAAAATCCTCATAGGGTTTCTTTCAACTTCATCAAGGCAATTCTTCAGAGAAGAGAATAAGTAAAAAGGAAAAGAGATACGAACCTTGTGACGAAAGTGGTTCAAAATAAAAAAGTGATAACCATACACCCTGGTGAAGTGCCCGTCAACCGTGATGTACTCCATAATGACTCTTAAAACTTTCCTCTAGATTGATTTAATGAACTCCACATCAAAGTAGCTATTGGCAACCTTAACCAGCTTAGCCTTCTCCTTGTCTTTTTTAGGAAATCTTATGACCGCTTCATCAGAGAACTGACGGTCCCTATAAAATTTCACACCCTTAGTCGAAAGACCAGTAATCTCACCGATAATTTGCTCATTCAGCTTAACATTCCTGCCAAACAACACAATCTCACCGTTTTTCCAGTTTTTGGCAAAATAGTCCAGCACCATCTCGTCAGTACCATGGAGTTTTTCAAAAAATGGGACTAAACCTCCCTTTTCAATTTTTTCCCAAGCTTTAGAATTCTTTTTGTGCTCTTGAAAGCAGCTCGGCTCAACACGTTTTCTCTCTCCCCCCATCTTCAAAGCTTTGTTATACCATACCCTACAGTTGCTCTGGGTCCTGTTTAAACATATTTTACCAGACACCCAGAAAGCATGCCGGAAACTCTTCTTGAAAAGGAAAATGACATCGGTCCCATCAAATCTAATGAAATCGATGTACCTACTCTTTATCTGCTTCATCATGGCGAAGACAAACTTCTCTTCCATGCATTGAATCATAATAAATTAGTGCTTTCACCTCAGAATGGAGGTAGTCATTCTTACTCCACGTGTTTCCCCCGCCCTTCTTAACCCCTTCATTGGAAAAGTAATCTGCCACTTTATTGGCTTCTCTGTAGGCGTGGGAAACTTTCACTTTGTCAAATTTACTTAATAAGGAAATTGTATCTTCGATCCACTTTTTAATGGTCCACGAGGGAGGGGTAAGCCCAAGAATGCAATTTATTATATTCATAGAATCACCCTCCAACCAAAGACATTTCATGTTCATCTTGATAGCCAAGTTAACCACGTGATAAGCCCCAACAACTTTCGCAACATGATTAGTTTGGATGCCGATGTCCACAGTAAACGCCACAATAAAAGCCCCCATATTGTCCCTTAAAACACACCCACTGCCAGCTTTCCCAGGGTTTCCTTTAGCAGCACCATCAAAATTGGCTTTCAACCAACCCAAAGGTGACAAAGACCAACTAGCATTCTCCCTCCCACAAAAGCCAGGCGTGGGGACATTTAAAGCTACTAGTTTTGAATTCCACTTTTCAGCAGTAGCAATATCAAAAGGAGACCAAGTAGCTTTATCCACCATTTTTCTAGGGATTAAAGATAATTTTTTCTTTATTGCCCTAACAATTTTTTCATACAAGTCCCCCTCCGACTTCTCTTTTTCCCTAAACACTCTATTGTTCCTTTCCTTCCAAATACTCCATGACACAAAAGGTAGAACAAAAGACTAGAGCCTACACACAAAAGGGTTTTTTGAAGGAGCTTTCCATTGCAAGAAAAAGTCTTCAACCGAAGCAGGGGAAACCCAAACCACTTCAAGAAGCGCAAAAATTTTTCCCCAGATGTACGAAACAAAAGGACAATGAAGGAAAAGATGATTAACAGTCTCAACATCATTCCTACACATGTAGCATCTGTTAGGTAATTGAATTCCTCTTTTACCAAGATTGTCCAAAGTGAGAATCTTATTCTGTAGCATTATCCAATAGAAAATATTGATTTTAGGAATCAATAGATTAATCCAAGCCTTAGCCCAGAAGGGTGGAGGCTCCAGCAGACTAACCAACATAGAAGTAGCAGAAGAAACTAAAAAAATGCCAGACGGATTATCTATCCAAATAGGAAGATCATCCACCTGGTGTTGAACCAATCTTAGGGCCCTAAAGGCAGACTGAACAGGGCTAAGATCCAGACTAATGGTCTTCAAATCAATCCAACCCCCATTCCTCCAGTAATCTTTGACCAAGACCCTGAATTCCCTCTTACAATCATTCATCCATTTACTGAATTTCTCATTTCTGATTAAAGGATCCTTAAAAAGCCATCTGTCTTCCCAAAATCTAACATAATTTCCTTTTCCAACTAGCCAACCAGTTCCCATTTCCAGCAACTTTCTACCTCTACTCATAGCATTCTAGTAGATAGACCCACGAGGTAAAAAAGAAGAATGAATAACATCATTAAGAGACTCACAGTTGCTAAAATATTTGGCTTTTAAGGTATCACGCCATTCCCCTCTCAAAGTTAGAGTTCTCTAGAGCTGTTTAGTAAGAAGGGACATATTCAACACTTTAATTTTCCTTAAGCCTAGGCCACCTCTCGATTTAGGTCTGCAAACCAGGTCCCAACCAACGAGTGGCATTCTCTTCTTATCCTCCACACCAGACCAGAGAAACCTTTTCTAAATTTTTTCAATAGCCTCAACATATTTAGCAGGAATTTTAAATAAACTAAGAGCATACACAGAAAGTTTTTGCAAAGAAGCCTCGAGGAGCTGGATTTTTCCAGCTTGACTGAGAAGAGCTCCTTTCCACCTTGACAGCTTCTTATTGAATTTTTCAACCAAAGAGATCCAAAATGAGTCCAAGGGTTTAATGCATAGAGGCAAACCAAGATAGGTTGACGGTAGAGGCTCAATCTGGCATTGAAGAATCCAAGAAAGTTTAACTTGTCTATGCTCAGGAGTGTTGAGGAATAAAATTGAACTCTTAGCCCTATTAACAACTTGCCCAGAAGCAGATTCATAAAGATTCAGAATCCTTTTGAAAGTCTTAGCTTCGGCCACAGTAGATCTTCCCATGAGAATGGTGTCACCAACAAATTGTTGGTGGGAACAGGTTAGAAGAGAAGAGGAAGGTCTTAGACCAACAAGGGATCTTTGATCAATAAGCTTTTTAATATTTCTTCCCAAACACTCAGCCAAAATTGTAAACAGAATAGGAGAGATAGGATCTCCCTGTCTGAGACCTCTGAAAGTCTGAAAAAACCTCGAAGGCGACCCGTTCACAATGACAGAAGAACTAACCATCGAAACTAGCTGGTTCACCAGCTGGATGACTCTGTTATTAAAACCAAACTTGACCAAGATTTTAAATAAAAAATTCCAATCTACCCGATCATAGGCTTTGGAAATGTCCAGTTTAAGAATGAACCCTTCAGTCTTCGAGACCATTAAAGAATGTAAATTCTGATGAACAGTGATAACGAAGTCCAGAATGTACCTACTTGGCACAAAACCATTCTGCTACGGAGAAATAATTTGAGGAAGCAAAGAAAGCATTCTTGTAGTTAAAACCTTCAAAATAATTTTATAGATAGAATTGCATAGGCTGATTGGCCAAAAAGCTTGAAACTTCGAAGCCCCAGGTTTTTTTGGAATAAGGACCACAAAAGTAGCATTAAGTTCTTTCAAAAGACATCTTGATCTAAATAATTCCTTGATAGCCTTCTCAACATCCAACTCAACAATTTCCCAGAACACTTGGAAGAAGAATAAAGGAAAACCATCAGGTCCGGGAGCTTTATTGCCATCAAAAGAGAAAACAGCTTTCCTTATTTCAGCCTTGGAAGGAATAGCAGTGATCATAGAATTTTCATTATGACAATTCACCTGGGGTATAGCCTCAAGCAAGGAGTCTTGAGCATTAGGTACAATCTCTCCATTACAAGAAAGAACGTTATTGAAAAAAAGAACAGCTGATTTAATATAAATTTCCCATTAATATAAATTTGCAATGCTAATTTATAGTTGTAGGTGTTGTCATTTATGTAAGGGTGACTTTTCAAATATTTAATAATCAAATGATTAAGATGTAGATTTATGTTAGAAGCTATGCTTTGAGGGAACACAAGTGACATTTTAATTATTTAAATTAATATATAGAAATTATAAGTTCATATATATAATAAGAGGTGGATATTTTTTATGAAAAAAGTTGGATGACATTAACAGAATATAGAAATGTAATTTAAAGTTATAAGATAAAATATTGAACGTTAAAGATCAATTTGTAACAAATATATGTTTCAACTCTAATTTTTGATATTCTTTTTATTTTTTATTTTTTATGCTAGTTTTTCTTCATCGTTTATTAGAATATATGCTTAGAGGGCATATAAGTGACATTTTAATTATTTAAATTCATATATAGAAATTATAAATTTATATATAACATAAGAGTTTAATGGATTTTGGGAAATTCACCACCAACAATTCACCGCCAACAATTCACCTCCAACAAATTCACCTCCAACAATTCATCGTTAATGGTTTATCGCCATAAAAAATTCATCTTGTGAAAAATTCACCAACAACAATATGATATGAATTGCTGGTGGTGAATTTTTCACTAGATGAATTTGTCATGGCGATGAGTTCTTGGTGATGAATTGTTGGAGGTGAGTTTGTTGGTGGTGAATTTTCCTAGAGTTGATAATTTTTTTATGAAAAAATGTGGATTACATTAAGATAATATAGAAATGTAATTTAAAATTATAAGATAAAATACTAAACCTTAAAAAGATCAATCTATAATAGACATATGTTTTAACTCTAATCTTTAATATTCTAATTTTTCTATTTTATTCTTACTTCATTGTTTATATTGTAAGTGGTTTCCCCATTAATATAAAGTTGCAATGGTGATTTAGAGGTGTGGGGGTTTTCATGTATGTAAGGGTGACTTATCAAATATTTAATAATCAAATGATTAAGATGTAGATTTTTGTTAGAATATATGATTTGAGGGCACATAAGTGACATTGTATTTTTTTAAAATGCATATATAAAAATTACAGATTCATATATAATATAAGAGGTGGATAATTTTTATGAAAAATGTGGATGACATTAAAAGAATATAGAAATATTTTTTAAAGTTATAAGATAAAAAACTAAACCTTAAAGATCAATCCATAACAAATATATTTTTTAACTCTAATATTTGATATTATAGTTTTTTGTATGTTATCCTTGCTTCATTGTTTATATTTTGAGTGGTTTTCCCATTAATATAAAGTTGCATTGGTGATTTAGAGGTGTAGGGGTTGTTATGTATGTAAAAGTGACTTATGAAATATTTAATAATCAAATGATTAAGATGTAGATTTGTGTTAGAAGCTATGATTTGAGGGAAAATAAGTGACATTTAAAGTATTTAAATTCATATATAGAAATTATGAATTCATATATAACATAAGAGGTGGATAATTTTTTTGAAAAAATGTGGATGGAATTTAGAGAATATAGAAATGTTTTTTAAATCTATAAGATAAAAGCTAAACCTTAAAGATCAATATATAACAAATATATGTTTTAAGTCTAATATTTAATATTCTAGTTTTTTCTATGTTATTCCTACTTTATTGTTTATATTGTAAGTGGTTTACCCATTAATATAAAGTTGCAATGGTGATTTACAGGTGTAGGGGTTGTCATTTATGTAAGGGTAACTTTTCAAATATTTAATAATCAAATGTTTAAGATGTAGATTTATGTAAGCTATGCTTTGAGGGAACATATATAGAATATAGAAATAAATGACTCTTCAATTTCCAATTTGGGGTGAATGAAGAAAAAGGAATAAAAAATTAGAAGGGTACCTATGAAAGCATTGGAGTATGCTGCAAATTGTTTACTATTTGAAAGGGTGTTGCAAACACTAAAATCCATGTTGTGAGCTATGCTCACAAACTTCTTACCTAGTGAGTTTGATGTAGGAGCATTAGGGCTCACAAGCAATCCTACATCACCAAAAATATATTTTCCTTTCATGTTCAGTATTTTGCATTTTTGGTTTGGGCTTAAGCTTAAAAAGCATATTGTGAATTTTTTATTTCTGAGGAATTTATTTCTATTTCATATATTGAGGTCAAGCAAGGTGTTTAATGTGATTTTCAAAATTATGCAATTTCAAGGTTCTAGGGGTTGAAATGGTCAATTTACCATGGTTGAAGGATATTTTGAAGGAATATTAATTAAAATTAATTAATTTTATCAACTTGGACACCTAAGGAAGTGTCCATAAGACAAGTGACTCTTGGCATTCCATTTTGGTATTATTCTTTAAGTTTTTGTTCCTAAAATGGAGAAAAAATTAATAATTTTTAGAAAACAAATAAATGATTCTTCAATTTCCAATTTGGGGTGAATGAAAATGAATTTTTTATTGATTTTATTTATTTTTAAAAGTAATATACAACAACAAGACATTGGATTCAGTTCAACAACTCTTAATGGCACTTCTAGGAGCAACAAACTATGTGTTATTTCATTTTTTTTGTAGGAATTTTAATGGTCAATCAAAGAGCAGATTTGGAAACCACTTTTTTGGGTTTTCACATAGTTCAAACCATATTTAAATAAATCATTTAATGGTTTTTCAAGAAAAAACTTGCAGGTTGCTCACGAGAGTAGCACAAGGAGTGCAAAAAAAAAAGCTTATGAAGAGAAGAGAAATAGAAGAAGAGAAAAGGGATTTTTCAGGTGTTCAAGGAAGCCATGAGAGTTGTAGGATGAAGGGAAAAAATAATTTTTACAAAAAGGAGTGAAGCTGAGGAAGTTGAAGGAAAGAAACCTTGAAGATTTTAAGGTATGAAGTTCCTAGAAACCCTTGTAAAATTTTGAATTTAATTTCTTGTTGAAATCCTCACTATATGTAAATGTTCTTGAGGAATTTTCATGCATGGATGTGTATGAAAATTGAAATAAATATGTGTTTTAGATGATTTCTCCATTATTATGTTAATGTGGGTTAGATGACATGATAAGGCTACAAAATTGGGTAGTTTGATAAGACCCCCCAATCTTGACTGCATCATAAATTCATATATAACATAAGAAGTGGATAATTTTTATGAAAAATGTGGATGGCGTTAAGAGAATATATATGTTTTTTAAAGTTACAAGATAAAAAAATAAACCTTAAAGATCAATCTATAACAAATATATGTTTTAGGTTTAATCTTTAATATTCTAGTTTTTTTATGTTATTCTTGCTTCATTGTTTATAGTGTAAGTAGTTTCTCCATTAATATAAAGTTGCAATGGTGATTTACAATTGTAGGGATTGTCATTTATGTAAGGGTGAATTTTTAAATATTTAATAATCAAATGATTAAGATGTAGATTTATGCCAAAAGCTATGCTTTGAGGGAATATAACTGACATTTTAATTATTTAAATTTATATATGAAAACTATAAGTTTATATATATAAAAATAGGTGGATAAATTTTATGAAAGGGTGCATGAAATTACGAGATTATATAAATTTAATTTAAAGTTATAAGATAAAATACTCAACCTTAAAGATCAATTTGTAACAAATATATGTTTCAACTCTAATCTTCGATATGTTATTCTTTTCTATGCTATTTTTCTTCATCGTTTATATTGTAAGTGGCTGCCCCATTAATATAAATTTGCAATGGTGATTAAAAAGTGCAGGTGTTGTCATGTAGGTAAGGGTGACTTATCAAATATTTATTAAGAAAAATATTAAGATGTAGATTTATGTTAGAAGATATGCTATGAGGGCACATAAGTGACATTTTAATTATTTAAATTCATATATAGAAATTATAAATTCATATATAACATTAAGAGTTGAATAAATTTTATGAAAAATTTCGATTACATTAAGAGAATATAGAAATGTAATTTAAAGTTGAAAGATAAAATACTGAACCTTAGAAAGATCAATCTATAACAGACTTATGTTTTAGTTCTAATCTTTAATATTCTATTTTTTTTCTATGTTATTCTTACTTCATTGTTTATATTGTAAGTGGTTTCCTAATTAATATAAAGCTATGACGATGATTTACAGGTGTAGAGGTTTTCATGTATGTAAGGATGACTTATCAAATTTTTAATAATCAAATGATTAAGATGTAGATTTTTGTTAGAAGATATGATTGGAGGGAACATAAGTGATATTGTAATTTTTAAAATTCATATATAAAAATTACAAACTCATATATAACATAAGAGGTGGATAATTCGTATGAAAAAAAGTGGATGGCATTAAGAGAATATAGAAATGTTTTCTAAAGTTATATGATAAAAACTAAAGCTTAAATATCAATTTGTAACAAATCTATGTTTTAAGTCTAATCTTTAGTATTCTAGTTTTTTCTATGTTATTCTTACTTCATTATTTATATTGTAAGTGGTTTACCCATTAATATAAAGTTACAATGGTGATTTACAGGTGTAGGGGTTGTCATGTATGTAAGAGTGACTTATCAAATATTTAATTCTCAAATGATTAAGATGTAGATTTTTGTTAGAAGCTATGATTTGATGGAAAATATCTAACATTTTAATTATTTAAATTCATATATAAAAATTATGAATTCATATAACATAAGAGGTGGATAATTTTTATGAAAAATGTGGATGACATCCAAAGAATATACAATTTTTTAAAAAATTAATAAGATTAAATTTAAATAATCCTTAAAGATCAATCTATGACAAATAAATGTTTTAAATCTAATCTTTAATATTCTAGTTTTTTTCTATGGTATTCTTGCTTCATTATTTATATTGTAAGTGATTTCCCCATTAATATAAAGTTGTAATGCTGATTTACAAGTGTAGGGGTTGTCATGTATGTAAGGGTGACTTATCAAATATTTAATACTCAAGTGATTAAGATGTAGATTTGTGTTAGAATCTATGATTTGATGGAAAATATCTAGTATTTTAATTATTTGAATTTATATATAGAAATTATGAATTCATACATAACATAAGAGGTGAATAATTTTTATAAAAAATGTGAATGACATTAAAATAATATAGAAATTTTTTTTAAAGTTATAAGATAAAAAAAAATCCTTAAAGATCAATCTATAAAAAATATATGTTTTAAGTCTAATCTTTAATATTGTAGTTTTTTCTATGATATTCTTCCTGCATTGTTTATATGGTAAGTGATTACCCCATTAATATAAAGTTGGAATGGTGATTTGTAGGTGTAGGATTTGTCATGTATGTAAGGGTGACATATCAAATATTTAATACTCAAGTGATTAAGATGTAGATTTGTGTTAGAAGTTATAACATTTAATACTGAAGTGATGGAAAATATATAACATTTTAATTATTTAAATTCATATATAGAAATTATGAGTTCATATAGCATAAGAGGTGAATATTTTTTATGAAAAATGTGGATGACATTAAGAGATATAGAATTTTTTTTAAAGTTATAAGATAAAAAAAAAATCCTTAAAGATCATTCTATAACTAATATATGTTATAAATCTCATCTTTACTATTCTAGTTTTTATTATGGTATTCTTGCTTCATTATTTATATTGTAAGTGATTTCCCCATTAACATAAAGTTACAATGGTGATTTACAGGTGTAGGAGTTGTCATGTATGTAAGGGTGACTTATCAAATATTTAATACTCAAGTGATTAAGATGTAGATTTGTGTTAGAAGCTATGATGTGATGGAAAATTGTTGGGAATGTGAAGTCCAACTGTCATGAATATTCACATTCTCTGACTCTTCATTTAACAACTTAATATGATTGTGTAAAAGCATGTGTATAGTCCATACATGATGCAGTGTATTTGGATATTGATTAATGGAGTAATTCCCTGCTTTCCCATGTATGTAGCCTTAAATAGTGAACCACATAGTCATTGTGTTATGTCTTTATTTTATATATCTGTCTTCTTTTCATTTTGATATTTCATTATGTTTTATTTGCTCGTTTAATACTCAACAAAAATATCTAACATTTTAATTATTTAAATTCATATATAGAAATTATGAATTCATATAACATAAGAGGTGGATAGTTTTTATGAAAAACTTCGATGGCATTAAAAGAATATAGATTTATTTTTTAAAGTTATAAGAAAGAAAACTAATCCTTAAAGATCAATCTATAACAAATATATGTTTTAAGTCTAATCTTTAAGATTCTAGTTTTTTCTATGGTATTCTTGCTTCATTATTTATATTGTAAGTGATTTCCCCATTAAAATAAAGTTGCAATGGTGATTTACAGGTGTAGGGGTTATCATGAAGATAAGGGTGACTAGTCAAATATTTAATACTCAAGTGATTAAGATGTAGATTTGTGTTAGAAGCTATGATTTGATGAAAAATATCTAAGATTTTAATTATTTAAATATGTATAAGAAATTATAAATTCATATATAACATAAGAGGTGAATAATCTTGATGAAAAATGTGGATGACATTAAAAGAATATAGAAATATTTTTTTAAAGTTATAAGACAAAAAACTAAACTTTAAAGATCAATCTATAACAAATATATGTTTTAATTCTAGTGTTTAATATTCTAGTTTTTTGTATGTTATTCTTGCTTCATTATTTATATTGTAAGTGGTTTCTCCATTAATATAAAGTTGCAATGGTGATTTACAGGTGTAGGGGTTATCATGTATGTAAGAGTGACTTATGAAATTTTTAATAATCAAATGATTAAGATGTAGATTTGTGTCAAAAGCTATGAGTTGAGGGAAAATAAGTCAATTTAATTATTTAAATTCATATATAGAAATTACAAATTCATATATAAGATAAGAGGTGGATAATTTTTATGAAAAAATGTGGATGACATTAAGAGAATAGAGAATTTTTTTAGAAGTTAATTTTAAAAAACTAAACCTTAAAGATCAATATGTAACAAATATATGTTTTAACTCCAATATTTAATATTCTAGTTTTTTCTATGTTTATCTAGCTTCATTTTTAATATTGTAAGGGGTTTCCCCATTAATATAAAGTTGCAATGGTGATTTATAGTTGTAGGGATTGTTATATATCTAAGGGTGACTTTTCAAATATTTAATAATCAAATGATTAAGATGCAGATTTGTGTCAGAAGCTATTATTTGAGAGCAAATAAGTGAAATTTTGATTATTTAAATTCATATATAGAGATTATAAATTCATATATAACATAAGGGGTGGATAATTTTTATGAAAAAATGTGGATGAGATTAAGAGAACATAGAAATCTCTTTAAAAGTTATGAGTTTAAAAATACTAAACCTTAACGATCAATCTATAACAGATATATCTTTTAACTCTAATCTTTAATATTATATTTGTTTCTAGATTATTCTTGCTTCATTGTTTATATTGTAAGTGGTCACCCCATTAATATAAAGTTGCAATGGTGATTTACAAGTATAGGGGTTGTCATGTATGTAAGGGTAGCTTATCAACACTTAATAATCAAACAATTAAGATGTATATTTGTGTCAAAAGCTAATGCTTTGAGAGCACATAAGTAACATTTAATTATTTGAATTTATAAGCATTATCTTAAAATAACATGTTCACTCTTTAATTTGTATGTTGTAATTATGAATGTTACTTGCATATCTATCTTTGAGAAAATTTAGGTAAATTATATTAAGAGATCTTTTTTAGACATCTATATGATTTAAATAAAATAGACATGAAAATGATTACATCTTTTACGTACATTTTTCTAAGAATAAATATACTAAATGATTATTAATTTAACTTAAAATAAATATAAATTTATATTTAAATTTTATTAAACATATTTATACTAGTACAATCTGCTACTAAACTATTTTTTGATGGAGATAGGCACACCATTATAGTTCCTGACAGCATAATGAAAAGAATTTAATGTTGTTTTGTTCTAGTGACTGGTTTTTCCATATCCCAACACTCTCATTTTCTCGTATCACTAAAACGTCGTTTTGTCCCATATTCCAATATCCCAACATTCTCCACCAACAAAAGCTAGTCTGGTCTGTCAACTCGTATATATACAAATGTAGGTAGAAGCATGGAGATATATTATTTATTTATAAATGATATGCAATACTATAAAAAATTCAATTTGAAGGTGCCGTGGGTGCTGCTACAAAGACGATGTATGGCTGAAAATAAGAAAGAGAAGAAATAAAATGGATTTATTGAGACACACCTCAGTAATATCCAGAGTTGGATAGAAATGAAAAAATTAAAAAGTGACAGCACAGAATGCCACCATGAAGAAAAGATGTGGTGAAGACTATGCATGTACTCCTAATGGTAAGCAATTTCTTTTTACTTACACTAAGAGAGGCTAAACTAATCAACAATTACGCACCAAAGAATGAGAACAAAAACAGGCGGCAGTTATTACCTGCAGGGTGGTTTTTAGTAAAACAATTGAAGCCAAAAGTAGTTGCCGACAATCAAAAGTGGTTTTTGTCTGTTAAGTAGTTATCAGTAAGCCTCCATAGAAATGAGTTGATGACAGCTTAAAGTTCTAGGTTTTGCTCATCACTTAAATTCAAAAAAATACTGCGCATAATCTGAATTACTAAGCATGCGCTGTGTTATTTTAAAATATTTGTCCAAAAAATAATGTTAAGTACTTAGCAACTTATAGGACGACTTTTAATAGAGCCTTATCTATTGGACTATCAAACGATAACAACGGTTTGTGGCGGTTAAAAGCTTTCCGAATCATCAAAGCATTTCCTTGGTTTTAAAATTATTATTGCCTTCACAATTCAATGTCTGTTGTGGGAAGTCGGTCATTTTTCCGGCTAAGATTTGAGCATGTCCACAAATTACATCTATATAAGTCGTCTAACTTATATAAGTCGAATAATCAGATTGTCAGATAGTGAAGAGTTTGAAGACTTTTCTAATTGCAGTCAGAGATAAAGTAGAGCGAGATCAATGGCCTTGTATACACGCTTTATACTTGCGACAGTGCTTTTGCTTATTAGCATCTCATTATTTCAGCCAACATTTGCTGGTGGTTGCGGCAGGTCAGCAAGAAAAAGTAAGCACAACTCCTTTGCTTCTTCATTTCAAATATTTAGAATATATACATTTTGTTTGGAAAGTGGTGTGCTTTTAGCCATTTACTTGCTCACTTTGGTATTTGGGCATATGCCTCCATAAAGGATAGAGTGGAATCACCATAAGAGGTGCTCAATAATCTTACGAATAGAATTTGAATTTAGTTGAGTGTTGTTTGAGCTAGTAGAGATGAGCTTAATGTAGGGAATTTAATTGTGAAGAATTGAAAATTATATGAAGGCAGTTTAAATTTGAAGTGGAAAGAGAAAGGGTTGCTATATGTTTTAAAGTTTTTTTGAAAATAAATCCATACGAAATTTGAATTGATTAAGCAATGCACTTGAATTTAATGCCATGAACTAAACTTGAGCTCGCCCTAAAAAAATATTAAACTGGGACAAAATTTAATGGTTATTCAACCAGAAAAACTAAAACAAAAATAACGTAAGATTCACCATTGTTTTGAAAAACTATTTCACTTTCTTTTTGCATGGTTGATTGGCTCTAAATATGAATTTGTAAGTGTAAAAGCAATAATTTTAAGAGGAAACATTTTAATTACTGATTTCCTATTACTCAACAAATCTAGGAACTCCTTTTATCTTCTCCTATTTTTTAATACAGGGAGCATATTAAGCATGGAATACCTGAACGTAGAGTACCATGATGGCATTGATGAAGCTGCTGTTGTAAACTACACCAGTGAGCAGACTTTGTCAAAGGTTTGCTTGAATCCCAGTTATATTTCCATTTGTTTTTATTTTTCCCACATTACAAACAAGACTAACTGAAGTGTGTTTTGTAAATTTTAAATCAGGTGATTCATCAGCAAATACAAGGGAAAACTGCCAGTGAAGAAAATGGGCAATCGGGATCCTTGAGGCAGAGAAAGCTGAAGCCAAAATTTCACTGCAAAAGAGAAATTCCAGGAGGTCCAGATCCTCAACACCACTAAAACAACTCTATGAAAATAATAAATAAATCCAGTCCTGCGTATTCAAGTGTACCGAGTTTGTTTAGGTCCTGCGTAATCCCATTTCCATCTTCCTTTCTTCATTGGCACCTCCGTCAACGTGAATGTAGCCACTTTTGCGGTCATTGTTTTCTTCGTAGCAGAGAAAGCAAATTTTGACTCATGTTTTCAATATGACTAAATATTAAGAATATGTGATAAGAGTACATTTTGCTTTGAGAGCTGCAGGTTATGTACTTTGTGTCTCCCTGCTTCTTTATTAAAGATGAATTATAAAAGAGTTTATTTCAGTGTCACGTGCATTGCCATTTCGTTCCAATTTTTATTTTCTAATATACAATGTGTATTTTCTGTTACATTGTGGGGCATATTCACACAAACTACTCCATTCTAATATGTCAATCTTTTGGGCTCTTCCATTCTATTCATCAAGGCTATCTTCTTGTTCCGTCTCTTTATGTGCTCCCTGCTGAAGGCTTTGGCTATCTTTTAACTATCTTTTAACCTGTATGGTTTCTCAATCCCTGATCAAACAGATTTCTCTTCCCAATGGCCACTTTGTGGATGATTCTTTTCTCATTCTTATTGAGTATGAGGATGATTCTTTTATCTTCCCTTTGTGGAGCGCTTCATTGTTTGGATATTTTTTCCTTTACTTTTTGGTTCAAGCATCGAGTGACAAAAGATCCAAGCCTATCGACAATTTTTTCTTCCCAAGTCAAGGTGCTTATATATTTTTGGTTGAAAATGGGTTGAGCAAGAAGTTTTTGTACCTTTTGGGCATACTTTTTTCATGTCAAGCTTCTTTTTAATTCCTTGCCAGGTTGTTGCCATCAAAATTGAAAAAAAAAACCAACTATTGAATAACTAAGCCTCTTTTCTTGGTTGGTAAGTTCCAAATTTGCTCTAAAATATTGGCTGCCACCCATGTTTATTATTTCTACTATTCAGTGTTATCAAAAACTTTTTATTTAAAAATTAAAAAACTACTTCATGATTTTCGTTGAGCTTTCAATGATGGTCACCATATTTTTCACCATGTTGCTTTTGAGTATTATTGCCTCCATCAAGATTTTGGAGGGCTAAGCCTTCTTTCAATCCATTGGCAAGGAATTACTTTGCTTTCCAAATGAATTATTAAATCCTTAGAAGAAAATTCATTAGGTATTATGTCAACTCTAGTGTTCTTTCTAGTATGAAAGTGTAGAAAGGGTTTGATTTGGGCACTCTTCTCAGCATGTGAGAGTCTGTCCAAATTAAAGGCACTTTGGTTGACAAACATATCTCGAAACCTTGTGATGGTATTAAGTGTTGGATTTTATGGTTAGGAAATTATGTTTGCATTAGTCTCTCTATTAATCAACATTTTATATGGTGCTCTCCAATTCTTTCTTGTGCAGAGTTCACACCAAAATATAAGTTTGTTAATGTAGTATCATAAATTGTCGACCTTGACAATTTCACACTATGTTTACCTTCCCCTAATGTGCCTAGACCTAATTATGCTCATAATTTACCTGTTTTATTATAATTTTTCAGAAAATCAGAATAAAATTGAGAATTAAAACTAATTATTGATTAACGATAATTAAAATTTCAAAATAGGTCTAGTCTAGGGTGATACTACCCTTGACTAGCTTATTTTGGCCCAATTTTTACCATGTTATTGTTGGGATTTTTACATTTGAAAATCCAAATTCATTTGTTGGCTTTTCATAATTAATTTTACTAGAAATAAAGAAATGGATATATGTCTTTTTCACCATTTAAAAACCTAGGCAGTTTGAATTCCAATAAAACAATCAAGGCAATTCAAGAGTAGAATAAGTAGCATTGTTAAAGTTTTTTCATCAACCAAGATTCATGTTAGCAATGCATCAAATTTATAAGTAAGATTGTTCATGTTTTGTGAGTACTAACACTTGCAAGATGTGCCATTGTTGATCCTAATTGGAGATTATGAGAGTGGAATGTTTATAATGGGTGATAGAGATAGGTGGTTTGTGGATGATAAGATGGAGGATGGGATTTTGGGATATAAGGGCCAAAAAGGGACTTAGTAGGTGGAGGATGTGTGATGATGAATTGTGGGACATGTAGGGACCCAAAATGGATTTGGAGAATGAAGGAGGGATATGGATAGTGGTTTTGAGGTGACATGATGGATGAGGGGAGATGGCTACAAATGGTTTGGAGGAATGATGGGAATTGACTATTGTTCATTTGGAAGAGTGTCACGTAGGATGTATAAATGTTGTACCAACATGTTTCCATTATGAACCTTGAGATATTTATCCAAGACCTTGCGCTCATGGATTTCCATTGATATGGATGGGCTCCAATATACCTTTCTCATAAAGGCCCAAGCATTTTCCTTGATAGTTCATGGTCTTGAGCATTTATTTTATAATAGGATGTTTTTTTAATTTTGGAAGCATGATATGAGTCTATTATTAGGTGGAGGAAGATAGGTGGTGGATATGATTTATTCTTCTACTGCAAGAGAACCACCATAGGTGAATGTAAGAGGGACGAGAGGATATGGAGGTGGTCATGGGATAGTTTGGGTAGGCAGTGATAAAGGATCATGAGATGGAGATTATGGGATGGTAAGATCTTGATTTGGAGGAGGGTGTGATAAGGGATCATGAGAGGGAATAGGTGGGATGGTAGGATCTTGATTTTGATAAGGGGATAATAAGGGATCATAAGAAGAATTAAGTGGGATGGTAGGATCTTGATTGATAAGGGAATTATGGGATGTAGTGGAGGAGGTAATATGATCATGAGATGGAGTAGATGGGATTGTAGGATCTTGATTTGGATGAGGGGATGTATTGGTATGTTCTTTTCAATGAGGGGATATATTGGTATGTTTTGTGACAAGTTGTTGGAATGTTTCAACCTATGTGCGTGGTAGGGTGATGGAGGAGTGTTGAATGGACTCATTGGATGGGGTGGATAAAAGGATAGAGGATGCATGAAGTTCATCGGAGTGGATTTGGTTAATACTGAGTAGGAGAAGGGGATTGGATTTAGGTGGCTTGGATGGGTTAGGTGGCTCTAGGAGTAGAAGATGGGGATTTGATGGGTTTGAAAGTTTCAATGGTTTGGATGGTGTTAGGAGTGGGAATACAAGTGATAGGTGCAGGATGGAGAAGGGGCTCATCACTAATGACTATGGATGGTGGAGTGGGGTGAAATGACTCCACAAATTTGGAATGTGGATTTGGTGATGAATTATATATGAGGAGTCCTTGGATGGTATTTGAAATGGGATACTTGTATATTTTAGGTTTATGTGGATGGTTAGGATTAGATGGAGGATTATGAATAGTTGGAGGACTAGGATAATGAATTGGGGAATTAGGATTATATGGAGGGAAGTATGATGGATTGGAGGGAGGATTAAGGTATGAGGAAGTGGAAGGTGGAGTAATAAAGGGGGACATAGATGGTGGATTAACATAGGAGGAAGTGGATTTTGGGTTGAGATAGGAGGACATGGATTGTGGGTTGAGATAGGAGGAAGTGGATTGTGGGTTGAGATAGGAGGATGTGGATGGTGGATTTGAACTAGGGATGAAGGTGATAGTGCTTTTGTGCAAAGATGGAGATATGGATATTGGATGAGAGGGATATGTGGGGGATAGATAAGAGAGATGTGGATGAGGAATAGGATGGAGATATAGATACGAGAGCTAATGGATTTCCATTGTGAAAGGTATCATAACTATTGCTAGTGGGTGTAGATGGAGGAATACTTAGATAACTTGGATGAGTGATTAGATTTTTAAAGATGCTTTCGGAAAGCTTTCTAGAAATGATAGCATCAAAGAGATCTATTTTGTACTCATCTTGATCAACAAGACTTTCATCATCATCAATGTAATTGGGATCTTGCTTGATCACTATTTTTGGTTGTGTTGAGGGAGGATAAACATTCATGATGTTGGATTGGATGGGTATGTGTGATGGAATATTTGGGAATAGATGATTAGAGGGAAAATTGAATGGATTAGAAGAATGTGGGAGAAGGGATCTTAATATTTGTTTTGATATTAGAAGATCCTTGTGGTGGATGTATTAAAGCTCAATTGGGATTTATATTAAGCTCAAATTTGGATTTGATTTAATCCTAGATTAGGATGATTTTTATGATATGGTAGGAGGGTCTCCTAATGTTCAAGGATGCATCTAAATTGATGAGGTGATTATTGGATGGATGGTTGATAGTATCCTCTCAGCTAGGGTCGAGATCCTATGTCCAAGTTTGATTTGATGGATTTCCTACTTGAGATAGGTTAAGTTATCATGCAAGAGAAGATATTGATGCGAACTATACCTTTCGCTCAAGGTGAAACAATTTGAATGAGGGATTACTAACTTGGGCTAGGCTAAGTTCCTAAGAAAGAATTATGACAGATGATTGATTGATGATTTAGGATCTTGACTAACTATCTGAGGTTACATTTTTATTATGGATGATTTGCATGTTGATAGAATGCATTTAACTAAATCCTTGTTTAAAGGGGGTGATGTTTTATATAATTTGATGGTTGTGAATGAGATGAAAGTGATCATTTGGAGCTGGATATGAATTGAAAAAATGATTCTATTGTGGTTTTAGACTTGAGAGGACACTAGCTATCCATGATAGGAAGGATTTTCTCTCTATATTTTTGTATGGGGAATGGATCCACCCAAGAGTAGTGTAGATCCACCCTTTTAGGAACATATCCCCCTAATAGCATAATTTCCTATCAACAGAGTAGAGTCATCTAGAAGTAGAATCATCTATCAATAGGACAACCCAAGGATAAGACATATCAACCCAAAGATGTATCCACCTATCCACAAGACAAAATCACTTAAGAAGGATGGTTGACTAGTTTGACTAAATGGAATTTCCCGTTAACAAAGTGTAGCCACCTATCTAGGGAAAGGTTTCCTATCAACAAAATTACTCATGTGAAAATAGATCCACTTAAGGAAAATAGGATTGCCTATCAATAGAGTGGATTTTCCTAACAAAGGTGACAAAACTCACAAATAGATCCACCTATTTAAAAATAGAGTCGCCTATGCAGAAGGCATATCCACCCAAGGATGACTAACTAGCCTAAATAACATAATTTCCAGTGAATATAATGAATTTACCCATGTAGGAACATATTCGCCTAAGGACAAAGAAAAATTTACTCTCTAGGGATGACAACTAGATAAAAAAGGTTAACTCAACCAGATAGGTAGACACGGATAGGATGAATTAAAGAAATGCACTAGTACCCAAAATAAAAACACACTATATTGCACAAACCTAGATTAATCAAGTGGGAGAGATAACCTATTATAGGCCTACCAACTATGAGACTAATATCTCAAGATTGGCATGAGTTATATCTCATTCAAGAGTTGGTAGATAGGAATCTAGTGGCACAAGGTCTCACCTTTTCCCTTTCTCTAGAGGTACTTAGACCTTTCCCAAAGAGCTCCTATCTCTACTCAAGGAGATACATGGTGAGTAGATGAGAGCATGATACTGTACTGTGCACTATAATAGATAATAGTCGAAAGGTCTTAAACTACATTGGTGCAGAATCTCTAGTGCATCCTCTAAATATCATGAGCGCACATGAGGCATATCTATGAATACTAGTTTGTCACAAGAATGGGCTAGGAAGATCAGCGAATCCATTCAGACCAGCCCTATACTCCTAGCTTGGTATCACCCAAGTATCGAGCTTCACTAAATACAACACAACTAGATTGGGGTACAACTTTCATTCTCCCCTTTTTTATACCTTGATGGTTCACATGTAGCGCAAAGAGAGAGAAAACATGCAAAACTAGCACTCTTAGGTGACATAACAAAGGAATTAGATTACTTTATGGTTTTCGATTCTTAGGCTCATCGAATGGTACAAGGGGAGAGGATACGCCAATGAAGAATCCCAAACAAAGAACACAAGGTTAATTGACCCTTTAGAAATTGAAGTGTGCCTAGATTAGTGGAAAAATAAAGATCTTTGACTATGAACCTAAAGATGATATGTTCGTAGTTTTATTTTTGATCTTTAAAAAATGATAACAAGTTGCACAACAAGTTGATTAGATACCAAAAGTAATCAAAAGGAGGTGAATATTACGCCAAAGGGGTTGGGACACCCACCCCAACAATAGGGAGTGTAAGGGGATGCATGTGATCCTTCACGTATAGGGGTCCAAAGGTGAAGACCCCACAAAATGTTTTTAGGAAAGGAAAATGATAAAGTGGAATTACAAAATTTTCACCTAAAGTGGATTTTATACCTTCTGTTGTTGTTGATGTATAGAGTGGAATCGCCTAAGAATAGAGCGGAATCACCTAAGAAGTCACGGATCTGCCCGAGTGTGTAGTCAACCAAGAATTGAGTGTACCTGCTCGGGAGTGAACCAAACTACCAAAGTAGTATATCCTCCCAAGTAGTGATGGATCTTCTCGCTTGTAGAGCAGAGCCACTTATGTATCCATAGATCTTCCCAAGTGTGAACATGGACGCCTATCTAGAGTCGCCTATCCTTAACGAATTTTCCTTTGGAGGTGCAGGTCTATCTATGAGCGGAGTCGCCTATGTGTTAGTATATCTGCCCTTCTAGAGTAGGTCTGCCTATGTAAGTGCAAATCTACCTATGAGCAGAGTCACTTATGTGCAAGTGTATCCACCCTTCTAGAGTAGGTACGCCTCTATAGGTGCGGATTCGCTTACTCCCCATAATAGGGATCTAGTTGCTGAAAGGCCAAAGTGGAGCTACCTATGTGGTAATGGATCCACTTGTTTGGAGTGTACCACCTCTATGTAAGAATCTGTAAGAAAAATCTCATGAAAAACTAAGAAATGACATTAGCAGAATCGTAATGTGGGTCCCATCGTGGGTGCAAGAATGTGTGCAGTGAAAATGTGTCTAAAATAAATGATTTAATTAATAAAAACCAAATAAAGACAAAATCAAAACAACATTCAAATTAGAGGTAGAAAGCTCAAACCGATGTTATTAGCCTCCTATTGAATAGTTTTTCCTATCATTGTTGATTTGGATGTGTGGTCATGAAATTTTAGTAGCATAACGATACTCCAATGAAAATGAGAGAGATTTTTGATAAAATGATTAAGTGATGAATATATAAGAAATTGGATGAAATAAGAATAAATTGACCCAATGTGATCAATTTTAGCTGTCTACACTTGTAAAAAAGAAAATTAATAAATTTATTTCAAAAATTATGGTAGAATGAAGGAATCGTCTTATCACATAATTTAGCAATACGTCAACATTTGCATTGATAAACATGAAATAATCATTTGCATAATTGTTTAAACTGTCAAGTCAAACCTAAGATAAAAAGAGGGAAACAATTTATCTCCTAAAATATTTAGAAGTTCTAAAATACCCAAGTCAAATGTACACACTAACGTTGAATATGTAGATCGAGGATTACACAGTAGATAGCATATCGTCTCTTACAATATATCATTAGAAAAGCACCAGCAAGGTTTACAGTTATCCCTGAAATAATTTATACTTGGTTCTTGTTCTCAAGGGATAAAACCATTTCTATCTATACATAGTCCACTTGACTCGACGATAAAATATTGCGCCAAGTCTTAGATCCAAAATCATCCAAATCAAGGGAGTTTCTTTCTATTACAACTACTGAAAAACCATTGATGCGTCTTGATCATCACCTGGATTGTTGATCTCGTCAAAAACAATAATAAGAGCAACAATGAAGGCATAATCCACACCCGCCTTCATGATCACTGAAACCGTGTCCTTCCACATCAGCAGTTTTGTCACTGTGGATTTGTTCTTCATCTGATTCATACAAAACACACGTTATTTATCTCCAAATACAACACCACAACTAAAAACTAAACTATCACAATTAGGGTTTTTGTTCACTGTTTACCTCTGCGACAATCTGGTCGCCTCGATAAATAGTGCAGGATCGGTCGCAATAGCTGCCCTTGACATGGAAATCACAGAGAGTTTCGTCCTTATTACCTGCCATGAATACATTAAGTCTCGTCCCGCGGTGAAACACCGATGGTCTTCTGGCAGAAAAGATGAGCATGGAGTAAGGAGATACACCGGCCCTGAATGCTTCCCATCTGGAATGCATCGAAAACATCTGCAATACAACCAACCCTGTTACACCCTGCAAATGAATCCACTAATTATGGCTATGAATTGTTAAGTATACCTTTGGTTTCATTGTAAGAAGGGTATTTCCAGCAGCATCATGTAAAAGGCACCGGTAACCAAGGCACGTCGTCTTTCTGGCCATTTTGAGAACGACCTTACCGTTGGAGTCGGTAACTTTGAAATCACTTCCACTGAAACTCAAGCCTGCAATAGATAGTTCAGTGGTATAGGGAGCGCAAAAGCGGTCACTTACAACGAACAATTTGTGCTGGGTCTTTTCAGTGCAGAACTCCATCTCTGATCTTTCTTTATCTCTGTGCTTTCACCCTCTTAAGAAGCGAAAACGTCTTTGGCATACTGAAGGCAGGGTCGTAGTTTGACTTCCAAGAGATTACAATGGCGTTGTTGTCTAACTATTTGTTTAAGGTTATCTAGTTTCCAAAGAGATTGCAATAACGTCGTTGTCTAGCCTTATTTTATGAATTTGTAATGTTTTATTTAATAAATATATACTATAAAATGATTAGTATTAAATGTTTTAAATCTTTCCTTTGACCAACTGAAAATTGCTTGGAATTAAAAAAAGAAGTTTTATTTCTCTTAAGTCCCTTCATGTTTTAGTGAAAGGGCATGTTTCCTAGCAACTATTCAAGATTGGGTTCAATGGATTTGACTTGGCTAAATATTATTTCATTGACAATTTATAGTGTGTAGGTGATATTTATGACCCTCCAAAAGGAATCATTGTAGGGCAATTGAGGTCCATATGCATTGGTGGTGAGCGTTGAGACTATTGTGCGCAGTGAAATTGTGTTTAAAATGAAAGGAAATTGCTATATAAACAACTAGAGACAAAATCAAAACAACATTCAAGATAATGCGAGAAGGCTCAAATCAACATGAGGAGTCTCCTATTGAGTACATTTACCCATGATTAGTCGATTAGATGTGTTCTCAATAGAAATTTTGATAGCATAATGATGCTTTAATAAAAATGATTGAGATTTTGGATAAATGGCTATGATTTGGATATATATTTTTTGGATGAAATGGATAAAGGGCTAGGATTCCTTGATGGAGATCATGGGTTGAGAATAAATATGATCTCTCAAACCACAAGAATGTGCCAAGTGGCACAATAAGAGGGAATGAGTGGAAGATTGTACCCTTGAGGGTAAAAGGCCTATGTGCTTGATTTGATGGGGAGGGTTGACCTACTTAATCAAGGACTAAGTGTGTGTGAATGATTACTGGGTAGGCTATGTTGCACTTGTATGAAGGTTTTGTCATTGATGTCAACAAGCTAGTGTTGTCATTGATGTTAATTATGTGTTGATGAAGGTTGTTGTAGGTTATTGATGTCGAGGACATTCAGAAAATTGTTGAAAAAATGGAATCAGTTTGTTGCAGTTTGTGTGCATGTATAGTTGAGATATTGAGGAGGTGTTTGAAGTACATGGAGCTATCTTTGTGTTGTAATGTTTTGAGATGTTTTGGAATGATGTAATGTGCTAAAATGTTGTCTATGGACTTGGTTTTGAACTGGACAATTGAGAGAGGGGGGTGAATCAATTATCACCAAAATAAAACCTTCAAGCATTTACTGGAACATAACCTTAACACTTCTTATATCATTAAACATTAAGTGCAAGAGCAGAAACCTAAAACCATCTTATAAACACAATAAAACCATATTTATGTGGAAAACCCAATGAGGGAAAAACCATGGTGAGGATTAACTCACACTATAGAGAATATCAAAACCAATTACAAAAAGGATCACTACCTAAAATAAGGAATCACTGTCTAGAACAAGGACTCACTATCTAATAGGGCTACAACTCAGAGATACAAAAAAATGACTTACTACTAGAAGTATGAAAGTTATGGCTCATTGCCAAAAGTATGAACCAATGGAATACACCTTCCTTGTGCAGAATTCAATTCTAAATAAAGCTTTATATGAGTGGTACTGCTTCTCCCAGCAGTCAGTCAATAGTTTTGTTTTGGTCTTCAATATTTATGCTCAGATCTTCTATCACCTTTCTTCCACACTCACACACTTACTTCTCGCTCACACTTCATACTTCACACTTCACATCCTTTTCTCTCACACACTTCTTATTCCTCAAAACATATTATATATGTATACAAGTGGTACATCATATTAAGTCAGCTAGGATCTATATAAAAGATCCCCAAGGTAGATTTAATCTTCTTAATACATAACATGTGTTAGGTCATGTTAGAGTAATTAAGTTTAACTTAGGGTAGTTGTGTTTCTTGTATCGGGAAGTTTCATACCTATCACATTTTTTCTTGCCTTTAAAAAGGTTGTATAGTGTGTAATATAATCATCTCATATTCAACATATATTTCTCTTTAGTGAAAGAGCTTTGGCTTCTCTCATTTCTAAAGGTGTTTGTGAAATTGGTATTTCCTGGGAATTTGTTTCTCTATCATGGTATCAAAGCCTCCCAATTTGTGATATCTTCCCTGAGAATTTTTTTTGAAGAGTTGGTTGGAGATTGTTTTTTATTCGACATTTGAATTTTCAAAATTGCATTCGATAATTGATTTTCTTTGGTTTGTTGGCTATGAATTTGTGAAGGTGTTTGATTTGTTTCTTCACTGGAGGCAATGATAAAACTAGTGGGAGGCCCATTTTTTATTTTGGAGGCATCATTCTAGGGCGGCCTATTCATTTTCTATGGAGGACGTAATTTCTTCATCAGAGAGGCACACATTTTTCTCCCTACTAGAGCCTTCTCATTTCTTTTGGAGGATCATTTCTTTGTACAAAGGAACATGATCTGCAAGGAGAGGGCCATTTTTTTGGCACCTAATTTTCTTTACTGAGGCCAACTTGCATTAGAGTTCGATTTCCTATTTTGGAGGTACGATTTAGAAGGCAGTTCTTTTAGTTTCAAAAGCATCGAACTTTTCCTATTCCTGGTGCGATTTCCCTAACACTGGTGAATCATTGAGGTTGTGATTTCTCAACATTGAGGGGAAATTTTTCCTCTGGAGGGTGCTAGATGGTATCGTTTTCTCTAGTTTGAAGGCTCACAATTTCTTCATTGCAGGATGTCGTTGATTTTTTATGCATTGGCATTTGATTCCATTGATTTGGCATTTGGCGGTATGATCTAGAGATTTCTGAATTAAAGGGCATTCATTTCTATATTTGTAGGTTGTTGCTGTTGAGGGAGGCTACTTTAATTTCGAGAGGTGTTGAATTTTTGTATGTTATTTCTTTGTTGTCTTTGAGGGACAGAGGAGTCATGATTTGTAGAGAGGAGACAATGATTTCCATGTGAATCTTTGTTTGAAGGTTGTCTCAAAGACATTTAATTTTTCTTGAAGGTGGCTGTAAGATTCATCTGAAGGCATTTTTTTTTGAAGCCATTTCTTTTGGCTCTATGAGGCTTGATTTACTATATTATGGATATATTTTTGGTTCTGTGAGGCTCAATTTAGTCCCAGTAAAGGTCTTTTTTAGAAAAATAGCAAGATATGAGTTGATAACAGTGTTCCTAGGTTGCCTACCAAGGGACCTAATGTTTGGAAATAGAAAACTATACAAATGGATGTAAAGAAGAACAACTAATAATAAGCAATTGAATGCAAGATTTGAATACAATTTTTCAATTTTTAATACAATAACAATGTTTCGAAATGCAACAATGCACTTTTCAGTTTTGGCAAATGAAATGAAATGATGTAAGAAAGTAAAAATGCAACCTATATGCACTTTCACTAATGAAAATGCAAGAAGCCCTAGATGCAATTTCACTAAATATGGAAAACCCTAGATGCACTTTCACTAATATAAAATTCAATGCAAGAATGAATGCAACCTAGATCTATGATTTTAATAGACTCCAAATCAGAAAATGAATGTTCAAAAGAGGTGGGTTCACCAAAATGATCTATGGTGAAAAGGGATGCACAATGTCACTCTTTTCTCCAACAAATCACTCAAGAATGTCCTAGGGGTCCTAATTGGATTGACTAGCAACCTTACAAGGTGAGTCAATTCACAATGAGGAAGACCTAGGAGGGTTTCTTTCAACTAAAAGGGATTCACCACCAAGAAAATGATTGGAAAAGACAAATGAATATTCAACCTACAAAACCTAGTTATGCAAGCTAAATGAGAGATGAAAATGATGAAAATATACAATAGGGAAATAGAATATGTGTACCTGGGAAGTCTGGAGATGTTGTGAGGATTCCAAAAATGCAAAGAAGCTATTCAAATATGCCAATGAGGAAAAAGATGCCCAAGATGGCGTATTAGTCTTGCTGTTATTTTTTGAGGAAAATGCAGAGTCTTCAGATATCAAACAGGTTCTCATAAAATATCTGAAAAATATGTTTGGGAGGACAAAGATGCCCAAGATGGTGTATTAGTCCCATTTTGAATTCTTGGAATTTTTGAGTGCGGTCTTGAAACCTAAGATTTGTGTAATACCACCATGTTGCTGATACTCTTTGCTACTATTTGTTACTCTTATGTGTTGGTTTGATACCTGGTTTGAGATGGTGATTAGTTCACTGACTTGGTTGTGTGTGGATTCATAGTTTGGTTGGTTTGCTGCACTTGACATTATTATGATGATTTATGATACATTATGTGGTGGTTAAATTATTTGCCTATGCTATGGTTTTCTTTAATAATATATGTGGTGATGTTGTGATTCTATGATGCTATGTTTTCTGATGTGTGGATTAGTGACTCTTGGTGAAAGGAAAAAGTAGCATCATTCACTTGCGAGCGCCCTACTACCCCGCGATTTCCTTTTCACAGTGTGTCTGCAATGGAGATTTACATGTTACTTGACATTTGTATGTATGCAGGAATTGCAGGAATAAAAGTCTCAATTCCACCTGCTTCAGCAGGACAGGGCGAGCATTAAATTAACCCAACGAGTACGATGTTGAAAAAGGGAGTTGATAAGGAAGTGTCCCCATCCCAAGTCCGTCATTTCATTGTGAGTCTTGTTGTGTCTTGGTTTTGGCATTGTCCTTGTCTCAGTATTGTGGTTGTTTATTTATTTTATTATGGTTAGTTGCCATTTAATTAATCTTTATTTTATGTGGGATACGTTAATGATATTTTGTGAATATGATTAATTGTGAGTAATTGTAACTTTGGAATTAAATATTGTAAATTAAAAAGTTATTTAATTAATTAAAAGTGTAAGTAATTAATTTAAATAAATAATGATGGTGATATTTATATATTATCTTTTTCTAGATATTAAAATAGAAAATCAGAGGAGAATATCTTGTGAGTATAATATCATGAGAAAATAATTAATTTTTAATTAAATTTGAGAGATAAGTCTATGCTTTAAAAAGCAAGAAAAGAAATAATGAATGTAGAGGATTTTTGGGGAAAAAGAAGAAGAGCTTTATTTATTTTGATTTATTTTAATTGTGAAGAAGTTTTTACAGATAGAAGGGTTTTCTGGTTTTTATCTGAAAAAGAATAAAAATAAGTTTTTGTGCTTCTTGGTAAAAATTGTTCTATAAGAAAAGAAGAAAGGATTGGTTCAAAATTAAGCTGAAGAAAGGAAATTGAGAAGAAGCTGCAGAGGGGATTGTACTTTGGAAAAATGAAGAAGGCTACTATGTTTGGATTCTACATCAAACGAAGCACTCCAGGTTCTTTTAAATTATTATTTCTTTATATTTAATAATCTGTGAACAAAATCTTGTCTTCCATGTTTGAAAATCAATTTCTCTATGTTTTGAAAAATGTTTTATGTGATTGAAAATTTGTGTTGTTAAACCTTTGAATTTTTTTGTTGAAAACTATAGTGAAACCTTATGAAATTCTTCAATAAAATTTAGTTGATTAAATATTGTTTTGGAAATGAAAATAATTTTTATTATGAGTTGAATTTACATGCACAAATTTATATTGGATTAATGAAAAAATCAATTTATTTACATACTTGTTTGAGTCTCTTGATATATATATATATATATATATATATATATTCTATTCTGGTTATTTAAAAAAAAAACCAATATGGTGTGTTGGGTTGTTTTTTGTTTTCTGTGAAATGAATGAAATGATTTTTTTTTTTAAATGTGTGTTTTCGAATTTCGTGCATTTTTTTTGTTTGGAAACAAAAATTTTAGAAAATAAAGAAAATAAAAATAAAAAATAAAAATAATTAAAAAAAATTGTTAAAGGGGAGTGGTCGAGATAGCCGTATCCAACCCCATCATCTGTATGCAACACCACTGCACACAGCCAAGGGTCGCTATACGAATTGTGGGCTGCCCTGCCCACCGGTGGTACTACCACAGTAGTGTGGGGAGGCATAAATATTATTAAATGCTTTTTATAAATTCATTTTAAAAGTTTATTTTATATATATATATATATATATATATATATATATATTATATATATATTAATATATATGTATATATTATTATATATGTGTGTATATGTGTGTGTGTGTGTGTGGATAAATTTTATTATGTGCTTTGAATATATGGTTTTATTATATATATGTATTTGATATATATGTATATATGCATATAAAGCATATATAAATGTGTGCATGTGTGTGTGTGTGTGTGTGTATAGTTGGCTTTATATGTTGCGAATATGAGGTTATTGATAATTTTACAAGCTACAATGTTAGAATGTAATCGAGAAAGTTAGAGATAAATTATGTGTTTTAAATAAAATGAAGTTTTTCTTGAGTAATTGATTTATTTATTTTTTGGAATTATTATGTATTAGAAATTTTTTATATGGTGTTGTGTTATGTTTTGTTACTCTCGAGATTATTCATTTAACCAATTGTGGGTTTCTTTTATTCGGGTTTATGTCTTGCGGGAAAACCCTAGAGTTAGTTTATCCTGACATAGGAACTTAAGTTGTTGATTAGGAGCTTCTAGAGGTGGGGTTACTGATGTTATATTTGATCTTGCAATTTGATTTTTGGCCTATGTTTTAATTATGGTTGTGATTTGAGTTACACATGGATTGTACCATTTTATGGATGTGTTTCATATGTTTTGGCGAGATGGTTACGCCTCGCGGATGTTCCATTTGTTGGTTTAGTATTTCTTGTTGGTACAATCCTTTTGTGTTGGATATTTTGTGTTTGGGTGTCTAGGGAGAGTGGATCTAAGTGGGGGCCAGTGCACAAAGGGGTTTTTAGGGTAACCCACATAGAGTTAGAGTAATCAGTGATAACCTAAGTAATCAATTAGGGGTAGGGTAGTTAAACATTAAACAAGATAATTATGATGCCTCGTCTGCCTATTAGTGCTATCACAGACTAAAGGGGACTGAGAAGGCCATGGTTGGCATGGTCGTTGCCTCTTCCTCACGAGAGGTTAACAATTCCGCATGAGCAACCCTATGGAGCGACGCCTTGAGATAGGCTATCAGGAGAACCATAGATGGAGGCAACACCTTGAACTAGGTTGTTTGGATAATCCATGTAGAGATGGAGGCGACACCTTGCAATAGGTTTTCTGGATAATCCATGTAAGGCCATGCGATGAAACTCTCCTCTAGCATTCCATTTGAGTTGTTTTATTTAAATCCTCTGGAAGTGGTCCATTGTTATGACTTTTGATGTTTTGTCATTGTTTAGTTTTGTGAGTGGTCTTTTGATATTAGGTTATCTTGTCTGGAGTTAGTCTTGTGTTACTGTTAGATATGCTTGGTTGGGGGTCCTTCCTTGTTTAATCCCAGCATGGGGGTGGTTGGGTGGAATGTGCTACACACCCTGTTGAGTCCCCTTTGGATGTAGTTGTACCATTTAGTGTAGAGTTTTGCAGATGTAGTTGATCCAAGATTCATATGTTACCCGAAGTATATTCGTACTACTGATCTATTTTATTTATTGATGTATCATTCCCACGTGTGTTGGGAAGACCTTGATGTAATTTTGTATATGTGATTATTGAGATGTACTATCAGATTGATGTAATGTATTATCTTACCATGTAATCATTGTGAACTACCATTTGTATATACTGTTAATGTTATGTTCTATATGTGGAAATATATATATACTTAATATCTTCATGATTAATTTACTTGTGATTTGCATGTATGGTTTTATATGGATTACTCTTATCAATGTGTTTATCATTAATGGTTGTTTTGAAATTGATGTTAAGTGAATGAATGAGTTAGTTACGTAATGTCACCTCATGTACCCCAAAAAACTTAGGTGCTTAATTTGTAATCTTTTATATCGAATGTATACAATAATTTATACACTTTAATTATAGTTTAAAAAAAATAAAAAATTGTACCATAAATGTTAGAAGTATTAGTTTTCTTTGGGTTTGCATGGCTAGGCATTACACATGGTATCAGAGCCTAGGTTCAAACATTGAGGCACTATGAGCCCATTGTGTTGACCTAGTTGCTGGTACTTGTGAGGGTGTGTCGTTTCATTTTTGTAATTTGCACTTAGTTACCCGACTTTTTCTCTAGGTGATGTTGGTCCAAGGGTGTAGAAATCTAGTGGAAGGGATAGGACCCTTGGTGTAGTGTGCAATGCACTGATATCCTTCCTATCGGAAATGCATTCTGGACCCTTGTGTTACCCTTATGTTATTTTTGTGTAGTTTTGTGGTGTGTTCTCTATGAAATTAATTTGTGTGCTCATGCGATGAGTGTGGGTTTTAAACTAAAATCTATCCCTTGGTGTTTTTCCAGGATGAAGATACAAAAAACACCTTGGAAGAAGGTTTGTGATCCGATAGTCAAATGGCTATGGAAAATGAGACTTCAGTATGATTATTCCAAATGCTCCATGCTTTCGTACCTAGAGACTTTAGCGGAAGCTCTAAGGAGACTTCATCATGAAAGAAAGGAATGGACCCCTTCCAGTAAGGAAGTCGTTAAAACAGCTAACCTAGCTAATTTGAAAATAAACTAGTCAGTCTTTGCGTGCTTACCCTTATTTATTTACTAGCTTCCAAGAGTAAGCTCCATGTTTTATGGGGGGAGGATGTAATACCCCCATGTTGTTGATACTCTTTGCTACTATTTGTTACTCTTATGTGTTGGTTTGATACCTGGTTTGAGATGGTGATTAGTTCACTAACTTCGTTGTGTGTGGATTCATAGTTTGGTTGGTTTGCTACACTTGACATTATTATGATGATTTATGATACATTATATGGTGGTTAAATTATTTGCCTATGCTATGGTTTTCTTTAATAATATATGTGGTGATGTTGTGATTCTATGATGCTATGTTTTCTAATGTGTGCATTAGTGAGTCTTGGTGAAAATACGGAGTAGCATCACTCGCTTGCGAGCACCCTACTACCCCACGATTTCCTTTTCATGGTGTGTCTGCAATGGAGATTTACATGTTACTTAACATTTGTATGTATGTAGGAATTGCAGGAATAAAAGTCTCGATTCCACTTGCTTCGACAGGAAAGGGCGAGCATTAAATTAACCCAATGGGTACGATTTTGAGAAAGGGAGTCGATAAGGAAGTGTCCCCGTCCCAAGTCCATCATTTCATTGTGAGTCTTGTTGTGTCTTTGTTTTGGCTTTTTCCTTGTCTCAGTATTGTGGTTGTTTATTTATTTTATTATGGTTAGTTGCCATTTAATTTATCTTTATTTTATGTGGGATAAATTAATGATATTTTCTGAATATGATTAATTGTAATTTTGGAATTAAATATTGTAAATTAAAAATTTATTTAATTAATTAAAAGTGTAAGTAATTAATTTAAATAAATAATGATGGTGATAATTATATATTATCTTTTTCCATATATTAAATTAGAAAATCACAAGAGAATATCTTGTGAGATAATATCATGAGAAAATAATTATTTTTTAATTAAATTTGACAGATAAGTGTGTGCTTTTAAAAGCAAGAAAAGAACCAATGAATGTAGAGGATTTTTGGGGAAAAAGAAGAAGAGCTTTATTTATTTTGATTTATTTTAATTCTGAGGAAGTTTTTACAGACAAAAGGGTTTTCTGGTTTTTGTTTGAAAAAGAAAAAAAAAAAGGTTTTTGTGCTTCTTGGTAAAAATTGTTCTGTAAGAAAAGAAGAAAGGATTGGTTCAGAAGTAAGCTGAAGAAAGGAAATTGAGAAGAAGTAAAAATTCAAAACAAAAGAATTTTTCATTTTCTGTGAAATAAATGAAATAATTTTATTTTTTTTAAATGTGTGTTTTCGAATTTCGTGCTTTTTTTTTTGGTTTGGAAATGAATTTTTAGAATTTTTTTTAAAAAAAAAAAAATGTTAAGGTGGGGGAGGGTGGGGGAGTGGTCCGGTGGTGGCCGTACCATCCCCAACCTCCATCATGTTGTACGAAGCCGTGTGGGGGGGCATAAATATTATTAAATGTTTTTTTTAAAATTCATTTTTTAAAATTTTTTTTAATATATATTATTTTTATATATATTAATATATATTATATATATATATTAATATATATATAATTATAAATATATATATGTATATATATTTGTGTGTGTATATATATATATATATATATATGTATGTATATGTATATGTATGTATGTGTGTGTGTGTGTGTGTGTGTGTGTGTGTGGATAAATTTAATTATGTGCTTTAAATATATGATTTTATTATATAAATGTATTTTATATATGTATATAAGTATATATGCATAAAAAGCGTATATATATGTGTGCATGTGTATATATATATATAGGTGGCTTTATATGTTGTGAATATGAGGTTATTGATAATTTTACAAGCTGCAATGTTAGAATGTAATCAAGAAAGTTAGAGATAAATTATGTGTTTTAAATAAAATGGAGTTTTTCTTGAGTAATTGATTTATTTATTTGTTGGAATTATTATGTATTAGAAATGTTTTATATGGCGTTATGTTATGTTATGTTACACTCGAGATGATTCATTTAACCAATTGTGGGTTTCTTTTATTCGGGTTTATGTCTTGTAGGAAAACCCTATAGTTAGTTTATCCTGATATAGGAACTTAAGTTGTTGATTAGGAACTTCCAAAGGTGGGGATACTGATGTTATATTTGATCTTGTAATTTAATTTTTGGCCTATGTTTTGACTATGGTTGTGATTTGAGTTACACATGGATTGTACCATTTTATGGATGTGTTTCATATGTTTTGGCAAGATGGTTATGCCTTGCGGATGTTCCATTTATTGGTTCAATAATTCTTGTTGGTACAATCCTTTTGTGTTGAATATTTTATTTTTGGGTGTCTATGGAGAGTGGCTCTAAGTGGGGGCCGACGCACAAAGGGGCTGTCAGGGTAACCCACGTAGAGTTAGAGTAATCAGTGATAACCTAAGTAATCAATTAGGGGTTGGATAGTTAAACATTAAACAAGATAATTATGATGCCTCATTTGCCTGTTAGTGCTATCATAGACTAAAGGGGACCGAGAAAGTTGTGGTTGGTATGGTCATTGCCTCGTCCTCACGAGAGGTTAACAATTCTGCATGAGTAACCCTATGGAGTTGCGCCTTGAGATAGGCTGTCAGGAGAACCATAGATGGATGCGGCACCTTGAACTAGGTTGTCTGGATTATCCATGTAGAGATGGAGGTGAAACCTTGTGATAGGTTGTTTGGATAATCCATGTGAGGCCATGCAATGAAACTCTCCTCTAGCATTCCATTTGAGTTGTTTTTATTGAAATCCTCTGGAAGTGGTCCATTATTATGACTTTTGATGTTTTTTCATTATTTAATTTTGTGAGTGGTCTTTTGATATTAGGTTATCTTGTCCAGAGTTAGTCTTGTGTTAATGTTAAATTTTCTTGGTCGGGGATCCTTCCTTGTTTACTCCCAACATGGGGGTGGTTGGGTGGAACGTGCTACACACCCCATTGAGTCCCCTTTGGATGCAGTTGTACCATTCAGTGTAGAGTTTTGCAGATGCAGTTGATCCAGGATTCATATGTTACCCGAAGTATATTTGTACTACTGATGTATTTTATTTATTGATGTATCATTCCCACATGTGCTGGGAAGACCTTGATGTAAGTTTGTATATGTGATTATTGAGATGTACTATTAGATTGATGTAATGTATTATCATACCATTTAATCATTGTGAATTACCATTTGTATAAACTATTAATGTTATGTTGTATCTATGGAAATATATATATGCTTAATATCTTCATGATTAATTTACTTGTGATTTACATGTATGGTTTTATATGGATTACTCTTGTCAATGTGGTTATCGTTAATGAATGTTTTGAAATTGATGTTAAGTGAATGAATGAGTTAGTTATGTAATGTCACCTCATGTACCCCAAAGAACTTAGGTGCTTAATTTGTAATCTTTTATATCTAATGTATACAATAATTTATACATTTTAATAGTTTAAAAAAAAAAAATTGTACCATAAATGTTAGAAGTATTAGTTTTCTTTGGGGTTGTGTGGTGGGGCATTACAATCTGCACTTCCTTCTTCACCAAGTCTTCAAAAATGAACCTATAAAAGGACCTACAAAACAAAGAAATATGGATTGATTGATTATGGGGGTATTCCTTGGTCAAACCCCTTGTTTGGTAATTAAACCTTGATGAAAAAGCATAGATCTGAAAGTGGAAATATGTGTGTACCCTAATCTTAAGTATGTCTAAGATTATGTAAGCTAGAACATGAAAAAATCCTTTTCAAATGTGTTAGAATAAGATCCCTAAGATGAAAATGTAAATGACCTCTAAAGGAGATGTCTAATCACCCTAACAAGTCACAACATGAAATGTACCTTCCTTAGGCAGAAAATAGAGCAATAATGGAAGATGGAATCAATTGAGAAACAAATCCTTAGGCTTGGATAAATGGCTAGTTTCATCTCCAACCTATAATCTCTCATGATCCACAATAGGCATTCATTACTAATCCTTAGCAATGCTATATCTTGACTTGAAAATAGAGGTGAAAAACCTGCAAAAACACTAAAAGGCTTCTCCAAGACTTTTAAACTTCCTTCAACTTTGCTTCTCTTATCACTTATTTTCTTCAACTTTCTTGAGCATGCACTTATATGAAAAATGGTGTGTGAATCTTACTTTTATAGGAATTTCTACCTAATGACCCGATTATTTGATCTCAAAGGCTGACAAAAGCTCAAATAAATTCAAATGTTTTCATTTCTCATTCTTAATTCCCAAAAATAAAGCCCTCGGGACTAAGATTCCCTAGGTGGCATCTTGGTCCCACAAGGCTTAATTTTCCAATTTAAAATGTGGGTTACCAAGATTGTTGGTTGCTTATGGGTTTTGGTCGGGTTTAAAGTTGCAACATGTCTTGGGGTGCACAAAAAAGGGATCTTAGGGGTCCATAACAAGTGATCTAAAGGGAAATTAAATTAAGGGGTGCTAAAATAGGTCCAAATTAAGTGTGAAAATGCAAAGGTATGCATCTTTCTACACTACAGCAAGCATGTGGGATTTCTTCAAAAATTAAGAGAGCAGCTTGGAGGAAAACACCCATAGAGAAGACACGTGTATATTGTTGGACCCAAAGGAAAGGGAAATCTCGAAAAGGTAGTGTAGCCAGTATGTGGTGCCATTGTGCACCTTTTCAACAAAAGCCTCCCATGACTTCCAAAACATGCATCGACGTGACAAGTGGCAAGACAAAAAAAAAAAAATGAAAGAGAAAAGGGCCTTGGAGCTGAAAGATATATGTGGGCCTTGGGACCAAGATCCAAGCAAAAGACTTAAACACTTAGAGAACAAATGCTCCATAAATTCCATGTGAATTATGAAATTTACTATGAAAAATTAGTTAGCTTCAAGTCATGGATTGATGGTACGGATTTGACTAAGCTAAAACCCAAAAATTTATAATACACTAGCTAACTCACACAAAATATTTGATTACCTTTGTAATGAAAGAAAATGTATCCCTCTACATTTTTGCACTTTTTTGGCCCCCCCTTGTAAAATTAAGCTTAATGTTGCCTTAATTTAGTATGGTAATGTGTTTAACACATTCACATTAGGTTTTGGGCCCTTATAAACTAAATAAACCTAGTTGTGCCTTATTTAGGATGTTGTAAAGTGTACCTTTATACTTTCACACTAATCTAGGTGGAACCAATTAAAATGGTGGATAGGTTGATTGAGTTCTACCACAGCCACTTTCAAAGGTATTCGACTCAAGGATAACCCTAGAGGTCTCAATGCAAAAGAGAAACATATCTTGTAATAGGGTTGTCCTAGGGTCTGAAAATGATTTAAAGAGGGGTTCACTACCAAGTGTAAACTTGGAAAAGATAATGAAATGAAAAAAGTAATACAAAACCCTAATTGAATGCAAACTAATACTAAATTACCTTTAAAATCTATTGTTAAGGTTAATTGGGACTCATTCACCAAGCTGGGTGAATCAATCTAGTTGTTGGGAAAATGTGCAGGAACAAGAATTTGCCAAAAGGGTGTCCAGATCTGGAAAATCCTGAAAAATGTATTGGAACTGGGACTCATTCACCAAAAGTGGTGAGTCAGTCTAGTTGAGCTTTTCTGCAACTTTCAAAGCTGATTCTATTCTTCATTGTCTGCCCTACTCTTCTTAACTTATTTCTAGATCTGAATATCTGGTTTGTAACCTATAGGTGATCTCCAATGTTCTCCAAGGCTTGATGACAACTTTTCTCCAATCTTATTCCTTATGAAATATGTAATCTAAGCCTCCAAATCACACATAAAGGAAAGGGAAAAATGTTGTGGGGTTAGTGAATAGGGGTTTTCCTTGGTCAAACCTCATGTTGGTAATTAAACCTTGAAATGGAAGTAAATATGAATGGAGAATGACGAATGAAAAAAAGACAGTCTTTCAACTCACCAAACCCTAGCAATAAGGTGTTGTAAATATGCTTGAAATGGTTGCAATATATGTGGTTCTTGACACTTGCTTAAATAATAAACCCTACATCACAATTGTTAGCACAATAAAAAACATGATATATGCAATCCTTGACATGATGATTGGCACTTGAATGCTACTCTAACATGCTTGATAATCTACCCTTGTAATCTTTTGAATTCTATTGTTAATGCTCAAATTCTATTGTGAACTCTCTTGAATGCTAGGTCACTTGATTGCTTGATATGATAAAATGAGTGAAAGAACCTTGTATTTATACTCAATTATGCAAGAATTCCTAAAATTACAACACTACAAGCCAACATCAGATCTAGGAGAATAAAATCTGCCATAAATTTTCAAATTAATTTTAATTTTGGGCTACATGGGACTCATTCACCCAAGATGGCGTATCAGTCCCATCTAACATAATCTATGGGCCAAAAACCAATTTTTTTTAGAAATGTGTGAAAACTAGTTTGGGCCCAAAAGATCTAGGTGGGACCCATTCACCCAAGGTGGCGAATGAGTCCCAAATCCATAAACCTAGGCCACAGAAGCTAGAAACACTTGAATTATGATTGGATACTGATTGGTGTCAGGATTTTCCTTGATAAGATGTAATAAATGAGACTTGTGGATGCAAAATAGATCCAATTAAAGCATAATAGGACCTAATTATTAATGACAAGCCTAGAGGAATGTGAAACTGTGTTACAACACTTTACAACACTCCAAATAAGGCAAGGTTAAGGTTGATTTTAATTAAAAAGAGGTTTATTAAGTGTAATTGATTAATAAGACCTTAGAAAAGTGTGAAAGTGAGAACTACAACACTTCACAAAACTTTAGCAAGGTGCCATTAAAATTCATTAGTTCACAAGGGCCCAATATTTAATGTGAATGTGTTATCTTTATTGCAACACTAAATCTAGGCAACATTAAGCCAAAGTCACAAGGAGGGCCCAAACAAGCCAAAAAGAGTAGAAGGGTTACTTTTTTAGTGACTCCATCTAGCCCTCACTTTAGTGGGAGGATGAACTTGTTTCAAACTCATACTAAAGTAGAGCAATGTGCATCAAGAGGGGTCTAAGTGTACCAATGCCAATAAGATGAGATGACGATCAAGAGGGGCGAGCAAGCCCCAAGGATCAAGATCCCATGAAAAATAAACATAGGCACTAAAGAACACACATGAAAATGATATAAAGAACAACAAAAAGGAACAAGCATGCATTGTCAAAGATGAAAAAAGGTAAAAAGAGAGTTGGATCAAGCTTCAACTATTTATCCATTGTGATGTGGATCAGATCTAGGATGTTTGTTTGAAAAAAAATGCATACTCACTTTGAGGCGACGAAACTCTTGGCTTTTCACCAGGTGAGAAGTCCAAAAGGTTGAGAAACATACACTCATGGCTGGTATGCACTCAAACACACACACACACACAAGTGGCTATGGGGAAAGCCATGCCTCGATCGGGCTTCTGACTCAAACCATACAAAATTTATATCTCTCAATAAATCTATTAAGGTGCCACACAAAAATGATTTTCAAGCTTCATGAGGCAAGAAAAACTTCGTATGCTTGGAGTTCATTTACAAACAAGATGGCTCCATAGGAATGCAAGTTGTATTATGCAAGGTGGCCATATAACAAAAAATGCAAAATGAAAAATAGGAAATGTTCAAGGGAGTCTTGCTTAGTTCATGCAAGGTCTTTAACTTAGGGAACCTTGTGCCTAATGTCTTCAAGAGAGGACCAATCAAAGAATAGAAAATTTGCAAACTAGGGGATGTAGTGCGTCGCATCAAGCCACTAAGAGGAATGTAATATGCTAAGAGAGATCACATTCATGAAGGACATCAGACCCAATGTCATTGAAAAAGCAAAAAACACATCGTATAAAGTAAGAAGACTACACTATGAACTGAGAAAAAGAAAAATACAAAAGAATAATGCCAATGTATGCCTCCACTTTAAAGGAATTGCTAAACATCATATTCTGAACAATTACTTTAAAGTAGAAAATGAAAAATGCAAAGGAAGAAGACATGACAACTAACTTGGAAAGCCCTATGCCAAGTCATATGTTTTGAAGTAAAGCTATGTCATGCAAGAGAAAATGAAAAGAGTGGGGTTTCCCCCAAAATGAGAAACACTAAACAAATAAGGGATCTATGGATTTGGGGTCAAAAAATTTCTTGCGTTGCAATGTTTTTAGAGATCTTGGAACTGTCATTATTCCCTAAATATACATAGAATTGGAAGAATAACACAAAGAGAGCGAAAACAAAGAAAAACCTTTTGGGTCAACATTGAAGAGACATGAATGTCTCAACACCTTGTGTCATCCCCAAAGGGAAAACATAAGTCAAATGAAAGGAAAAGAAAAAATGAAAAAGCCTTTTGGGTCAACATGGAAGAGACATGAATGTCTTGATGCCTTGCATCATCCCCAAAACGAAAGCACAAGACAAATGAAAGGAAAAGTGAAGAGGAAAAATCCTTTTGGGTCAACATGGAAGAGACATAAATGTCTCGACACTTTGTGTCATCCCCAAAAGGAAAAAAAAAGACAAATGAAAGGAAAAGAAAAAAGGAAAAATCCTTTTGGGTCAACATGGAAGAGACATGAATGTCTTGACACCTTGCGTCATCCCCAAATGGAAAACATAATACAAATGAAAAAGAGATAGAAAGTGAAAAGATTTATGACATAGAGTAATAATGTCACAAAGAGGGAGAGAACATCAAACAAAACATCATTGGGGACGACATCACGCACATGCAATCACACAAAAGAAAATGAAAAGGAAATAATGAAAAAGAATAGTAAGGAATTTAAGCGAGTCAACAAATGAGCAGGTCATCCACCTCCTAGTCATGTTCATTGTATATTGAAGGTGGGAAACTAGCCAAAGGGACAAGAGCAAGTGTCGAACTAGGGGTAGCAACAGGTTCAACACTCTTTCTAGGAGAGTTGTCGTCTATGCTCAGGGAAGATGAAAACAATGTATTCAATTCATTAAGCACCTCTTTGTCAATTTTAGAAACCTTGTCATCGTCATCCAAGTTAACCACAATAGGAGGATGAATGATAATATCCATGGAAGAGTTCAACTCTTTTTGTGGTTGTTGTATTAGATTATATTGTTTTGGTTGGGGAGGAGGATCATCGCGTATTGCTTCAATCAAGTTTGGATCTTGATTTTCATTGTTTAACTCTTCATGTAACCTGTGAGCAATGGCATGACATCTATTTCTATGCTTTGGGTATGTGCAGGATCATGATGGGCTAAAAAGTGGCAATATGATGGGTATGTGTAGGGTATGTGGCTAGCAATTTTTTTTTTACCCAAAATTGATGAAACAAAAAGTGTTTTTAAAGGAGATTCTCAGCTTTCCAACAATATAAATTATTTTTACTTTGAATTTAATAAATAATTATTATTCATTTCTATTTGAATTATGACTAAAGTCCTGATTGATAGGCTGATTCAAAAAAATCAATAGCTTTCAAATGGTATCATAGTTTTGAATTTGAAACATGCGTCACATTCTATGCTTTGCATAATATAATATTAAAAAAAAAAAATGAATTTCATGAAGTTTTGACCAAGTTAAGGTGGTCAAACATACAAGTTTTTATATTTTTAAAATTTGTAATAAAAATTTCATAATTAATTATTTACTTGGAAAAAATTATAAAAAAATATGCATCACATCGGGACATGAGTCCTCTACTTATATCTAAAATATTATAAAAAATATTATCATTTTGTGGTTAGGTGGTTAGAAAAACACCTGCTTCTTTTTTTTCCCTAAAATTTAAGTACTACTGCATTGAAATTTCAAATTTTCACCAAATAGATTTATTTATTTTTAAAAGAAATCTAGTACTTTAGAAACTACATTCAATTTTCTACAAATTATTTTCTTACATACTTTTTAAATAATATAGATAACTTATTCAAATTTTTACACCAAGTTTCCTAACTCTGATTTTTCTAACTTTTTTTCCATTTAAGGGCTTGTTTTTTCCATGATGATCCTGCACATACCCCTTTCTAGCACCTCTATTTCTTTTAGTTTTGTTTTCAAGTTTTATTTGTGTAGGAGTGGGTTGATCAACCATAGTTTTTTTTTTCTTCCTTAAGGGGAGGAACAAAAGGAACCACAGGAGGTTCGTCAACCACTTTCTCTTTGACTTTGTAAACTTGTTTTATTCAAGGAGGTGTGACGGGTTTGTTTTCATTGTCTCTTGGTCACTTGTAAGATGTAGGTGAAGGTTTGGTTTTAGGTTGGTCTTGGTTATTTGAAATTTCTTTAGGTTCAAGCATGGTTTCGTCAAGGATGGCGGGTTTAGAGGTTGATGGGGACATGTTTCAGAGGGAAAACTATGCTATCTTCTTTGCCTTGAACTTTTGATAGGAAAAGAAAAAGAAGTCCTCTCATGATTTTATAGGTTCCATGGGCTCTGGCAAAAAGACATCTAAGGAAAAAATTTCTTTGGATGAAAAAGGGTTGAAGCCACTATAGTGGACATTGAACATTTCATTGTCAAAGAGAAACTTTAAGTATTTATATACAACCAAAGGGATAACTTTCATGGAGCGAAGTGATGGGTGGCCTAACTTCACACAAAATTGGTTCGACTATGGGATGATGGAGAATGTGACATCTAATATTTTTGTTCCTATTTGCAATGGTGAGGCGATCAATCCTATGGTAGGGAAAGAAAAGCCATTGTGTGTCTTGATCCATGCTTTCAGCTTATCATATATGTCTTGATAGAGCTCATGCAAAATAAGAATTCCTCAGTGATCACATTCTCTCCATAGGTGGGATCTATTAGTATCCCATTAGTGGGCTTGTCATAGATATGATTGGCTATGTAGAGAGGACCATCAGGTGCATGTTTAAGTATATCTTTAGAGGAGAAAGCAATGTCAAGAGGATTCTTAGTTCGACCCTTACAAGGAATGAGTTCTATCACTCCTACCATTTCTTAAATTATAGGACTTTTATTAAGAGTATCATGCTAGATAGAAACATTGTTATCATGATCTGTGTCAACATTCATCACATTACTCTTTGGATTTTTGCTAGCTTTGACAAATGAAATAGTATGTTTTGGCATGGGTTGGTAAAGATTTAAAAGTTTTGGTTAGGAGCATAAATAGACGTATTTCCTTGATCACTAACACCCCCAATGGAAAGATGATTGGAATCTATGAAGTCTTGCACAAGATGTTTTAGATGTTTGCAATGTTCCATGTCATGTCCATTTTTTTGGTGGTAATGGAAATAAGCATTTGATCTAAAGCTCGGGGGTAAGGGCTCATTAGGGTCAAGTGTTTTGATGGGAGGTAAGGTAATCATTTTCTTTTCTAAAAGTTGGGACATTGTGTTATGAAGGGTATCAAGTAGGGGAGTGAATTCTCTCTTTGGGTCCCCATAGCTAAAGGGTATCATGGCTTTAGCAAAAGCTACTTGGTTATTGAAATTTTGAGTTTTTTGTGGAGGGGGATTAAATTGAAGGAACCCTTTGATTTCTGAAAGGTTGGGAATTGTTTTTGTTTGTGGGCTCAATTTTCTTGATTCAGGTAGAAGTGGACTTTGTATCATGACTACTAACCGAATTATGATAATTGTGGAGGGAAGTACACAAGTGCATAAAGGATGGGAATTTCATCATGGTAATCTTGTCTTGAATCTTGCTTTGCAAATTTTCTATGAACATCTTTTGAAGGTGAGGGTCAGGGACCTTGACATTGATTTGGGAATAAAGCGAATAATAGCGGGAGATAAAATCAGTTATCTTTTCTTCTTCCTTTTGCTTAGATCTCATCAAATTAGACAAGGTCATTTTAAGATTCATGTGCACTTGGAAATAGTTTACAAATGCCTCAACAAATTCATTAAATGAATGAATTGAGTTGTTCAATAAAGAAGAGAACCATTCCAAGGCAGTATCTTTTAACAACCTAGGTAAAAGTTTAGCTAGGATTTTATCATTGAGGACAAAGTCACTACATAAAGTGGTGTATGCCTTAACATGGTTAGAAGGATCTCCCTTTCCTCAGTATTTCTCAAATCTAGGCACCTCTATAGCTTGTGGCATCAGTGTTTGCAATATCTCCGAGGATAATGGACTACTTCTAACATAATATGTAGGTGGACCATTTTGATTTTGGTTGATGGTGGAGATTTATTTTTGAAGGGATGAAATAGTTTGGAAGAGTTGATTTATGAGAGGGGGTATGTGCAGGATCATGATGGGCCAAAAAGTGGTGATATGATGGGTATGTGTAAGTTATGTGGCTGACGACTTTTTTTACCCAAAATTGATGAAACGAAAAGGGTTTTTAAAGGAGATTCTTAGCTTTCCATCAATATAAATTATTATTTACTTTGAATTTAATAAATAATTATTATTCATTTTCTATTTGAATTACGACTAAAGACCTGATTGATAGGTTGATTGAAAAACATCTATAGATTTCAAATAGTATCACATTTTTTGAATCTAAAACATGCATCACATTCTATGCTTTGCATACTATAGGATTAAAAAAGGAAAATTTTAATTTCATGAAGTTTTGACCAAGTTAAGGTGGTCATACATACAAGTTTTTTATAGTTTTTTAAACGTTGTAATAAAAAATTCATAATTAATTATTTACTTGGAAAAAATTAAAAAAAAAAATATGTATCACATCGGGACATGAGTCCTCTACTTATATCTAAAATATTATAAAAAAAATATGATCATTTTATTGTGGTTAGGGTGGTCAGACAAACACCTACTTCTTATTTTTTCCTTGAAATTTAAGTACTACCACATTGAAATTTCAAATTTTCACCAAATAGATTTTTTATTTTTTTAAATAAACCTAGTAGTTTAGAAACTAAATTCAATTTGCTACAGATTCTATTCTTACATATTTTTGAAATAATATAGATAACTTATTCAAATTTTTACATCAAGTTTCCTAACTTTGATTTTTCTGAATTTTTCACCACTTAAGGGCTTGTTTTTTCCATGATGATCCTACACATACCTGAGGGTCATTGCTTGTGTTAAGAGATGGAAGTGACAAAGGTGAAGGGGTGTATGTGTTTGTAGGACAAGTGAATGGGATGCTTATAGATGGTAAAGTGGTAGGATATATAACGTGAAATGTCACATAGGAACTAGCGATGCTAGCAGGAATACCCAAGGAAGGAATCACATTACTAACTTGTTGCATTGTTGTTGTGACTTGAGGGTTGGTATAGGTAGGTATTGAAGAAATTTTTGTGTGAGGAGAAATTTGAGTTCCTCCTTGGTTTGTGACATTGCTTGTTGGTAAAAGGGAACTACTTTTTGAGGCAAGGTGTTTTCCAAAGATTTCACCTATTTCTTTCACAAAGTCAAGTCCATCTTCACTTTCAAGCACGAGGTGAATGTTGTCTATGGCAGCCTAGATGGCAAGAGTTGAAATGTTTTCATGGGTATGTGCAGGATCATGATGGGCCAAAAAGTGGCAATATGATGGGTATGTGGCTGACGACTATTTTTTTACCCAAAATTGATGAAACGAAAAGGGTTTTTAAAGGAGATTCTCAACTTTCCATCAATATAAATTATACTTTCCTTTGAATTTAATAAGTAATTATTATTCATTTTCTATTGAAATTATGACTAAAGTCCTAATTGATAGGCTTATTGAAAAACATCTATAACTTTCAAACGATATCACATTTTTTGAATCCAAAACATGTGCCACATTCTATGCTTCACATACTATAGGATGAAAAAAATAAAATTGAATTTCATTAAGTTTTGACCAATTTAAGGTAGTTAGACATACGTGTTTTTATATTTTTTTAAAATTTGTAATAAAAAATCATAATTAATTATTTACTTGGAAAAAAATTAAAAAAAAATATGCATCACATTGGAGCATGAGTCCTCTACTTATATCTAAAATATTATAAAAAATATTATCATTTTATTGTGGTTAGGGTGATCAGACAGACACCTACTTCTTATTTTTCCCCTAAAATTTAATTACCACTGCATTGAAATTTCAAATTTTCACCAAATAGATTTAAAAAAAATAAAAATCAAACCTAGTAGTTTAGAAACTACATTCAATTTGCTACAGATTCTATTCTTACATATTTTTGAAATAATATAGATAAATTATTCAAATTTTTACGTTAAGTTGCCTAACTCTAATTTTTCTGAATTTTTTGCCACTTAAGGGCCTATTTTTTCCATGATGATCTTGCACATACCCTCATTTTGCACTTGATGTTGTAGGTTTTCTAATTCCTCATGAATGTGAATTATATTTTCTTTTGGCTATCATTCCTTGGTTCAATGTGCATACTACTTCAAGGAAAAAAGTTCTTTAAGGTGTTGTCCATGCCTAGTGTACTAATGTCAATACTATGAGTGAAAGAGCTAGATAACCCAAGATCCACAATGATTGCACTATCGCAGGATGACCTAAGTCTTGAACTTCATCTCAAAATAGTATTAGGAATAGGACACCAAACACTCATACAAAGGCTACTAAATGCAAAGTGAATGTAAATGTAATGCAAGATAAGAAGAATGAAATGCTTATAATAGAAATTCTAAAAACTAAAAGAGAAAGACAGTAACAACAAACAAAAACTCAGAATCTAAACTATAAATGCCAGAAAATGCAGTGTAGTATGTATAGAGGGATTGATTTGCCCAAGTTGGCAAATGAACTCTCCTAGTGATGATTTTTTTTGAAAATTTTCAGAAATTTTGAATTAGATTTTATTGTTTTGATGTTTTATGATCTATGTCTAAGATGCAAATACATATTTTGAATGATTTTCAATGAAATTAGATGCAAAAATGCAAGCTAAATAAGCTTTCACTAATGTAAAATTAAAAACCCTAGAATGCAAATTTACCAATGTAAATTCTAGTGCAATGTTAATGCCAGCTAAATATAGGATGAAAATGCACTCCAAATTAGAATTATGATGTTCAAAATGTAGGTTCACCAAAATGGAACCACAAAAAATTGGTGGAAAGGTTGATTGAGTGCTATCACAACAACTTTCAAAGGTATTCCACTCAAGGATAACCCTAGAGATCTTAATGCAAAAGAGAAAGAGATATTACAATAGGGTTGTCCTAGGGTTTGAAAATGATTTAATGATGGGTTCACCACCAAGCGTAAACTTGAAAAAGATAATGAAATGAGAAATGTAATACAAAACCCTAATTTAATGCAAACTAATACTAAATGACCTAAAAAAGTAAGTAAAACAACACAAAAGCTATAAAACAAAAAGTGTGAACTTGAGAATCTAGAGAAGGTAGAATGGAGGTCTCAATCACTGGAAAATTTGTTGTCAAGGCTAACTGGGACTCATTCACCAAGATAGGTGAATCAATCTAGTTTCTGGAAAATGTGCAGGAATAGGAATCTACCAAAAGGGTGTCCATATCTGGAAAATCCCAAAAATGTATTGGAACTAGGAGTCATTCACCAAAAGTGGCGAATAAGTCTAGTTGAGATTTTTTGCAACTTTCAAAGCTGATTCTATTCTTCACTATCTTCTCTACTTTTCTTGATTGATTTCTGGATCCGAATCTCTAGTTCACAACCTATAGGTGATCACTAATGTTCTCCAAGGCTTGATGACAACTTTAACAACATTGATTACTTGACAACTTTTCTCCAATCTTTCTCCTTATGAAATATGCAACCTAATCCTGTAAATCACACACAAAAGAGAGGGAAAAATGTTGTGGGGTTAATGAATAGGGGTTTTCCTTGGTCAAACCACTTGTTGGTAATTAAACCTTGAAATTAAAGTAAATATGAATGGAGAATGATGAATGAACAAAAGACAATATTGCAACTCACCAAACCTAGGTAGTAATAAGGTGTTGCAAATATGATTGAAATGGTTGCAATGGATGTGGTTCTTGACTCTTCCTTGAACGATGTTGATCTTTCTTGAAACACTTGCTTGAATCATAAACCTTAAAACACAATTGTTAGGACAATAAAAAACACGATCTATATGCAATCCTTGACATGATGATTGACACTTGAATATAGCTCTAAAATGCTTGATAATATTCCCTTGAAAGCTCTTGAATGCTCTTGTGAATTCTTAAATTCTCTTGTGAACTCTCTTAAATGCTAGGTCACTTCATGTCTTGATAGGATAAAATGAGTGAAAGAACCTTGTATTTATACTCAATTATGCAAGAATTCCTAAAATTACAACACTACAAGCCAACATCAAATATAGGAGAATAAAATCCTGCTAGAAATTTAAATTAATTTTAATTTTGGGCCACACGGGTCTCATTCACCCAAGATGGTGAATCAATCCCATCTGGCATAATGTATGGGACCAAAAACCAAAAATACTTAGAAATGTGTGAAAATTGGTTCAGGGCCAAAAGATCCAAGTGTGAACCATTCGCCCAAGGTGGCGAATGAGTCCCAAATCCCTAAATCTGGGCCACACAAGCTAGAAACACATAAATTATGATTGGATACTAATTGTTGTTGGGATTATCCTCAAAGAAATGTAATAAATGAGGCTTGTGGATGCAAAATAGGGCCAATTAAAGCATAAGAGGACCTAAGGATTCATGAGACGCCTAGAGGAATGTGAAAGTGTGTTACAACACTTTACAACACTCCAAATAAGGCAAGGTTAAGGTTGATTTTGATTAAAAAGAGGTTTATTAACTGTAATTGATTAGTAGGACCTTAGAAAAGTGTGAAAGTGAGCTACAAAACTTTAGAACACTTTAGCAAGGGGACATTAAAATCCATTAGTTCACAAGGGCCCAAGATTTAATGTGAAAGTGTCATCTACATTGCAACACTAAATCCATGCAACATTAAGCCAAAGTCAAAAGGAGAGCCCAAACAAGCCAAAAAAAGTAGAATGGTTACTTTTTTAGTGACTCCACTAGGGTTTTATTAATAAATTGGGCTTCTTTATGCTTTAATTGGCCTTATTTTGCATTACAATCCTTAATTAATGCATCTTTCTAAGCATAATCCTAGCATTTACCAACATTGTAATGCCCCGCCATGCAACCCTAGAGGAAGTTGCAATTCACTACTTAAATGCACCAATTTTTTTTTTTTTTTTTTTAAGTACAAATAACATGTAAGATGAATACACATTGCCAACAACCTCTAAGGCATGAGACAAAGATTACTTTAGAACCCAAACAACAACAAACATTAATATAAACTGAAACATTAATCACTTAAGGAAATGAGACAACATACATTCCATACAAGATAACTTACAACGAAGGATAAGAAATACCAAAAGATTTCAATTAACAATATTTAAACAATAAGATTACAACACTCATTCCCCGAATGAGGTAATTCCAACAAAATGATTATATATTATAAATTCCACCTCGATAACAACTGAGGGGTAATAAAATACAATAAGAACTAGGAGAACAAGGCATGAGAAGAAACTGATTCCCATGAGCTCTCCAGCTGGAAATCACGACCTCACGAACAAGAAGAAGAACCAACGGATTAAGATGCATGCCACCCAACCACGTGGAATCCAAAAGGTTCCACTCCCTCTGTGCTAGGAGATAGTAACCAGGAATTCCTACACAAGACCATCTACCACTAGACACGGGCCACACAAAACTGATACAAAATAAATGCAAGACCTCATCACATGACTGAACGGTCATACGTACAACTCTAGGCATGACTCACATCACAAAAATAGGTTACATTGCTTCCAGACATAGGATAGATCAAGAGTGTCACACATAACATATACAAACTGCTGACTTAGGAAGAGTGTCATCGCATAGCTTGTCAAGGGATATCCTCTGGGAATCTTCCTAGGCTCCGGCCCCCACCTTGGGTTATCCTGGTGGCCTCTACCAAAATCCCAGCACCCATGCTCACTCATGCGGAATCAAATACCTCTCGTGAAGATGAGATAGATGATCTTGCCATTCCAAGCCTTCTCGTCTCATCCCAAGTCTAAAACAAGCCCTTGGGCCCATGAGCGAGGCACAAAATTATCTTGTTTAATGTTTGATGCAACCTAAGCTTCTAAAAGTTTAATTTAGTTATCATTGAATTAACCAACTTACAAAGGGTTATCTTGGCATCACTTTGTGCACCGGCGCCCATTGCAAGCCACTCTCCTAAGACAACCCACACGGTGAAATCCACAATAAGAAACAAGATAACATGACCTTTCCATTTCAAGGAGGTAACAAAGCAAGGATATTCACCCCAACACTGAAGACCACAAGGTCAAGACCCTCTCCAAACTAGGAGGAAACAAGGTCACATAATCCACTCCATACACTGGAGGAAAACAAAATACAAAATACCACTCCAACCAAAGGAGGCACAAATTACATAACCCTCTCCTAATCCAAAGGAGACACACACCATCCCCGTTCGTGAAAACCGGGTGAAACAACATGGTGTAACTATGCACATTTTCCCATGACACACCAAAAGTTGACTCACGTACCACAACTGATACCAATAAATGGACCTCTATCTGGAAGACTTTCAATACAATCACTCTAATCCCACAACATTGAGAAAGTACATATAAACACTAAAAGCATTTCGAGCAACCAAATGTGCTAATGTTCGGATTTCCTAAATCCAGTCAAACACAGTTTACATGACTTGCATTTATCCAATCAATCAAACCCATTTCTTTTCACGACATAGAAATATGCAAAGAACAGAACACATACTCTAAATTTCACAACCATATTCCAAAATCAAGACATTTTAATAAATAACATCATCGAACTGGAATTAAACCAATCAATCACTCTACGTCTCGCAATCATATATTGTAAATAAATCCACTTGATTTATAAAACATTTGGATTAAATAAATTACTCTTATAGCAATAAGTCAAACAACTCAATCTCATATGATTCATGAAATCATTCGTTACTTCTAAATTTAACCATTGTATTCTATAAGTTAAACTTTTAGTAAATAATCATTTAGATCAAATAACTCAATCTTAATCTCAATTCCACATTAAGTAAATCAACTAAAACTCATCTCTCCTTGAACACAAACATATTTCAATCAATTATACTAAATAGTATATACATAAATCCTCTTGCTGACATTAAAGAATTTAAACCAATAATACAACTCTACTTGATCAATATATAATTAATCAAAGTCAAATTATCAATAAATCAACATTTGACAAATAAAGTCCTTTGATTTATAATAAATCAATCGTTAATCCTAAGTCTTCAATTATGTTCCATAATTAAAGATCAGAACCACCTGATTGAACTAAGTCATTTATTATCTCTAAGCTTCTCAATTGTCTTCTATACTTAGAACATTTTGATAAATAGACATCTATATTAAATAAATTAGTCTTGAATTCAAATTCGCATCAATAATTTAACTAAATGTTAATTAAATCACTTAATCTATATTACAACATAGATTAAATAAATAAATTAATCGAATTCAATATTCTAAATAATACACATGATCAACATCAACTTTCATTTCTCCAATACCAATGCGATAATCATTTTAGAGTAAGTTCTATTTTCGATATTCAAATATCATCTAAATGTATACCCATAAAAGATCATTTAGGATTCCAAGATTTCATGTTCAAAACATACTTTAAAACGCCATTAATTCAAAAATATATCTAATAATTTATATATTTCAATTAATCATGTTTAATTCCTTATTATTTTTCATATACAAATCATGTCTTTAATATACATTTAAATAATTACTTGAAACCTATTCTTTTTAAAATTACGACTATTTATTTAAAATCTCAATTTCTTCAAATATAAAAATCACATGATCATTTTAACATTCCAATTAAAACATTTAACATTATTTAAATATGCCAAAAATAATTTGCATATAAATAAATTATATAAATTTAAATTTAAACTCCCATTAAATAAAATATATCAAATAATTTATATATATTTTTGAATTAATTCATATTTTAAAATCCCCATGATTTAATATATTAGGAACTTATACTAAAATTCATTTAATTTAATATATATTAAATATATTATATTTTATATAATATATAATATTAAATATTATATATATATATATTATATAAAACATAATATAAAATAATATTTATAAAGTTAAATTAAAATTAAAAGAAATTTCAAAATCTTTTAAACACAGAAAGGGTCAAAGCCCTGGGCACGTAGGCCCTAGCCGCCCATGGCGGCCGAGCCTGTGTGTTCAACACACGGTGCCTTCCTCCCGGCCAAGCGACAGAGCCTGTGCGTTGGGCGCACAGTGCCCGCCTCCCTACCGGGCGACAGAGCCTATGTGCGGAGCACACAGTGCCCGCCTCCCTATGGGGCGGCGGTGGCTGTGTGCTTGCACACAGCACTGCCTCCCTGTCGGGCGGCAGCCACGGCGGCGGCGGCGGTGGGGTAGGGTTTGGCCTCCCACCTCACTACAAATAAAAAAAATATTAATATTTTATTCCTACATTTTTTTTCAAAACGAAAATACAAAGATTTTCTGGGTTTTACCAAAAATGTAAAATTTTCAAATATAACAAATATATTTGTATATATATTTGTGAATATATCTATGTATTGATATGCATGGGTATATTCACAAATATATATACCCAGATTTTAATTTCATACTCAAACAGAGAAAATAATCCAAATCCTTTGCAAGAATAGAAATTATTTTCTAAAACAATAAAAGGGTTTCAAAATCTAGTTCTAAAATGGATTTTTCTTTGATTTTCATTCTATTTCTTGGTGTAAATTTCTTGTTTGGTTTCCATTTCCCAATCTAACTACAAGTTTGCAATTTTGAGAGCATTTCTATGGATTTCCATTGAATCAAAACTATATTTTCAATCATTTAAATTCCATTCAAAATGAAACAAGAAGTAGAAGGAAGAAATGATGGAACCTTGTGTTTTCTCCAAATTTGGAAGCTTTCAACAATGGAGAATTCCAAGCCCTCCTTCAACTCCACAATTTTAGCCACCTCTAAGCTCTCCACCAAAATCCAAAACAAGAATTTTTTTTCGCTCTCCAATTTCCATCCTCCATTATCAAAATTAAAATTAAAATAAAATCCTAATTTCCTTATGCAAGCCCTTCTCCCAAATTTCACAAAGTCCTAAAAAATCGACTCACCCACCAAACTTATTGCTAAATGAAGATATTTCATTTTTGCAAAATTAATAAAACAATTTCTATTTCCTATTACAATTTGCATAATATTAATTTGAAACAAAGATCTATTTGCAACCCAAATGCTAATTAAATTTTCTTTCTTCCACAAAATTGAATTTACCAATTTACATTTAAAATCATTTTTAATTTTATTTCAAAAAGGAATGCAAGGAATAATTCTATTTTTGATTTGATCTCAATATTTACTAATGCTAGCACAATTATTTTAATTTAATTTATCAATAAATAAATCTAATCCATGATTAGATTATTTTATTGATTAAATTAAATTAACTAATTAATTAATAGTCACTCATTTATTTATTTATTTTAATTCAATCGTAACTATTCAGACAAGATTTTAATTAAATCCTAAATATCCAATATAACTTCCATTTTCTATTTCATTTGAATCTAGATAAACAATAACGCCAAAATCACTATTTCATTTAATATATCACTATTAATCTAATTAATTAATAAACTAAATCTAGTTTATTAATTAATCAAATCAATCAGTAACCCAATAATTATTTTATTAATTTCATCAAATAAATCAATAAAATAAATCACATTTCAACATTGCAACTCAACACATTTAATCATCAATTAAACTACGCAAGTCATTAAATAAACTTTAAACTTGAAATTAAATAAACACTCAAGGGGAAACTGACCAAGTTAAAATGACTGACCCCGATGACACACTATGACTAGGGTGATGGTTTGATACAGAAAACCTAATTACTATCTCCCAATCAATACCGTTGATCAATGGACACGCTCAAACTTGTGAAACCAGGTGGAGTCGATGTCCTGTACCTGTCAACCTGCAACAAAAGGGTACATCGAACATGCATATATATAATATGATCAAACAAATCGTGAAGAGGAAATCTCAGAATCGTAGGGCACTCGCAAGTGAGTGATACGATCCCATCCCCTTCACCAATACACAATTACTAACTGACGATTCTAACATCAATGACATGATCACAAGCATAAAACATCATTAAATCAATTATTTGCTAAATTAATCCAAAACATGCCATAAAGGTAGCATCAGAGTAAAATAATCATCACATCCAAATATATCATTCACATCCTTTAACAGATAGCGGTCAAAAGCAACCAAGTTCCAAAGTCAAAGCATAATCATACACAACCATTGCAAAGGAAACACTGCCAATCAAAGAGCCAAAACAGAGGGGTGTTACAAACATCCAATCATAATTCATGTGTTTTTGGATTGTATGGCCCAAATTTAGTGATCTGGGACTCATACGCCACCTTGGGTGTATGGGTCCCACCTAAGTTTTGGGGCCTTGATCTAAATTTTACATTAATCTAAGGCTTTCTTGAAAAATGTGTCCCAAAGCTTAGCCTAATGGGACTCATATACCACAAGTAGTGTGATGAGTTTAAAATATGCTCATAGTTTGGACTTTTAATATCTTTACTATTGTTATTTCATGGCTGTTTAAAACTCTTTTGGAACCTTTTATGGGAATATCCTGTAGCAAGACATTTGTATATTCCTGCAGCTTATTGTGTTGACTTGATTACATTTATTGCCACGTTGACTCCCTAAATGACTGGTATGTCGCATACAGTTTTTAAATGATAAAATAGATTTAAATGTGTGATTAATGAACAGATATTGTGTATATGCCATACATCTCTTCTTTTGCATCTATTACCTTTTGTTTCGCAGGTTGTTGAAGAATGATCGAGTCGAGTGCAGCCGATCTCGGCCTTGCAGTAAAGTCCATTTCCTGCATGACTTCGAGGAAGCTCTGGCGAAAACTCTTTGACCGAAACCGTTGGGAAAGATTTTTAATGACAGTCAATCTGGAAAGAGTGGAGCGCTAGATTCTCTCTGGATCGGGTTGAACGCATAAATTCATTTATGAAGTTTGTTCCTTGATTCTGGGATACACTTTACTTCCACATCTTTCTTTGATTGGGTTAGATAGTTGTTCTTCTGATTTAAAAAATAAGATACTCCTCCTGTGCGAGTGAGTAGAGGATAGTGAGAGTAAGGGAGATGATAGTTAGAGTAATATAGAAGCATAGTGATAGTAGACATCATGTAAGAATCAGTATGATAATGAAAAGCAGAATCTGTTTTGCAAAAGACAAAGTTTGTTGTCAATTTCATATCAACAAAGCAATGTATACCATTCTATTTTCATGAATAAAGTTTGATGAAGTTCTGAGTTTAGCACCTGCGTAATCAGTAGATGCTTGCTAAGGGGGCCCACTTAGTAAGTATTTGTAGCTAGTTAGTTAGTTGTTCTTTTCTTCTGATCTTCAGTTAGCTTTCATCTTTGAAGTTTTCATACAAACTCAGTCTTGTACTGCTCCTGTAGCATAAAGAATCCATCCCTGTGCCTGTTCCTGCAGCATAAGGCCAGTTCATAGTTTGTGCTTCAGTTGTAGCTGTTACGGTTTCTGTTAAAGCATAGTTGAGTTAAAGAACTTTGCATTACCTTCCTGTAGCATAGATAGAATTCCTTTCCAGTATTTATTTCTGCTAAGATTTGATCAAAACTAGTGCTTAGTGCATATATTTTTCCGCCCCATTTAAAGTATACGTCCCCTGGTTTGACAAGTAAATGAACGTCCATAGAGAGATAAGTCACTGTTGGAATGTCCAATTCCCAGGAAATGTTTTACTGTGATTTTCATTTTCGCGATTTTTTGCGCCGTTGTCGGGGATGGCATCCAGCTAGGAATTTGTCAGAGGTCATCTTTCGCGTTGTTTGTTAGTAAAAAAATTTTAAAATCTTTCAAGCCACTACTCATCGTATTGCATGCATAGAAGAAGAAGAGATGTACTGGGAAGGTTCCTCCCTGAAAATCTGTTTATTGAACTACCATTTGACCCAGCTGACAACGAACCTGAGGAAAATCCATTCGCTCTGTTATTCTAGCAACCAAACATGGCAAATATCCACCTAATAATCCACTCCTGCATTTTAGTTCCCATTGTTCCCCAGAGAGATACTGACAATCTTAAAAATATTCCCTCTTCCTTGCTTCCAAAATTTTATGGCCTGGTTACGGAGGACCCTAGAAACTTTTCTGTTTGAATTTGATGTCCTCTGTCGCAGTTATGACTACAACACAGATGCTCATAAACTAAAGTTATTTCCTTCCACCTTGAAGGAAGGAGCTCTCAGATGGTTCATGAGTCTGGGAAGAGGCGTTGTAGATAGTTGGGAAGCCATGCAGACGAAATTCCTTGAAAAGTATAAGGAATAGTGTAAGAGTGCCAACAAAGGTGATGACATATTCCGAATTCAACAGAAGGAGGATGAAATTCTGGAAGATTACATTTCTAGATTTTTGTTTTCACTAAAGAGGAACTCAAACTATACTCTCAACGAGGACTCTCAAAAACTACTCTTTCTAAGGGGAATCAATGATGCCTGTATAGATGCCCTAGACCTGATGGGAGGAGGTGATATAACCCAACTGCCTTGGGATGATATAAAGAAAATATATCTTAACTACTCTCGAGCAATTGTTAAAAAAGGTCGAGGTCATCATGCCACAATGGGGAAATCTTCTTCTGGTGGAGTTTCCTGGATGGAGATAACAAATTTACTATCTAACTTCATGCAGGACATCATTAATAATATGGCTACACAACTAGACACTATGCAAGCTCGGAAGAAACATGAGGAAGCTGAGGTAGTTTTGGCTGAGTTCTGTCCATACTGCAGACATAAGAGGTGTGACTGCAGATGCAAGATGGTGGCTAATTTGGAAGCTAGGCAACTACCTACTGACTTCAAGCTAGTAGACGGTGATGATGATCAAGTGTTCTTTGTTGCACAAAGGAGACCATGGGCCCAAAGACAAGGTATGCCTCAAGATCCTTTAACTTTTGGTAATCCTTATTCTGGCTATACTAACTAATGGCAACATGCATATAGACCACCACCACTCTGAAATCCACCTCAACCAAGTCGGCCTAATTATCAGAACCCACAAGGGAAATCTCCTCAAGGAGGTTGGCAGTAGCCACAAGGGCAATGGACCCCGCCTTTAGGAAATTGGCAACAAAATTCTCAATGGAGAGGTCCTCAGCAATGGAAAAACCAGTCCCCTGGATTCCTCCAGCTTCCACAGCCACAACCACAGGCTCTCATGCCGCCTCCTGCAGCAATTGCCACAAATACTGGACGTCCGAAGCAAACGCCTATGCCTGCCCAGCCATTGCCAAATTCCAATAATAAATAACAATAGCAGCCACAACAACCTGCGTATCTTGCTGAAGCAAACCAATATCAAGCTTATGCCTTAAATGTTAATGACATCCATTTGAGGTCTGAAACTACTTTACCTGCTCCAAAACCACCTCTGATTATTGAAATACCAAATTCTCCCCTTGAAGAACCTACTACACCTGCTGTTCCTACTGAGCATATGCCTATACCTGATATGGTTTCTAAGGAGCCTATTTTGCAAAGTCAAGACAACCCACCTTTTCCTCAGAGGTTGCAAAGTACTGCATTTAAATCCATGGAAGAACCCACTTTTGACATTTTGGATCAGCTCAAGAATGTACATATTCAAATCCTTTTATTTCAGGCTATTAAAGATGTTCCCATTTTTGGAAAAGCTATTAAAGAAGCCTGTTTGAAGAAGCCTGGACGGAAGAAAAAGGATCCGCAAACAATTCATGTCTTAGGGAAATTGGCTGATATAATGTTGGGAAATGCAGTCATTCCAAAGTATATTGACCCTGGAAGTCCTGTAGTGCAAATACATATAAATGGCCAAATTGTAAAAAATATTTTAATTGACTTAGGTGCTGCCATTAATGTCATGACAAAGCATACTATGGACTCCTTGAATATTTCAAACATTAGGTCTACACCCACAGTTCTGCAACTTGCAGACAACTCCACAGTTAAGCCTGATGGGATGGTGGAAGATGTAATTGTCACTCTTGAATCTTGGGAGTATCCTACTGATTTCACAATATTATCAGTTAAGGAAACTTTAGGAGGGTATCCAGTTATCCTTGGTAGACCATGGTTAGCAACTGCTGATGCTTTTATAGGATGTCGTTCTGGAGATATGACCATTTCTGATGGATAGTCCACAAAGAAATTGGCCTTGTATCCACCTGCTAGACCTCAACCAGATTTGTCCCAACCTGTTTGGCCAGATGTGGAGGAAGAAACTGAAGAAGCCAATTCCTTGGCTCAATTAATGATGCTTCAAAATGATCCATTCTCAAAACTTCAGAGTGAGGATGCTCTGCTTTTTCAAATTCTATAGTACAACTCTAACACGGGTAGTTCATCTGATCCAAATGGCAGTCATCTTCAATGTTTCCTCCAGCAACTAAATTTTGAGAGTTCACTGCCTAAACTTCATGCAATTTTTCATAACTTGCTTCCACAAGAGGTACAAACATTACCTGTAGATTCTATGAGTAATCTCACTAAGCAGATAGAATTGTCTCCAGGTCATTGTTTGAATGTTAATAGCAAACTGTCACAATCTCAAGAGGTTGTCTTATTAAAAATGCTACAAGAACAACATGAAGCTTTTGCATGGGAATATGGGGACATGCAAGAAATAGATCCTTGAGTTTGTACTCATAGAATATATATCAAAGAAGATTGTTCACCAGTTAGGCAACCTCAAAGAAGAGTAAATCCAACACTTAGAGAAATAGTTAAAAGTGAGCTTCAAAAGTTGCTTGATGCTGGTTTTATTTATCCAATCTCTGACAGTCAATGGGTTTCGCCATTAGCTATTGTCCCCAAGAAAGGTGGAAAATGGAGAGTATGTGTAGACTACAGAGAGTTGAACAATGCCACTAAAAAAGATCACTTTCCACTACCTTTTGTAGACCAAGTATGGGACTCACTGTCTGGCAAAAGATATTTTTCCTTTTTGGATGGTTACAGTGGATACAATCAGATAAAAATTGCCCCTGAAGATCAAGATAAGACCACTTTTACCTGTCCATGGGGAAAATTTGTTTATTCAGTCTTGCCTTTTTCTCTATGCAATGCGCCAACAACATTTTAGAGAGCAGTGATTAGTATCTTTGCTGATATATCTCATGACTGTATGGAGATTTATATAGATGATTTCACTACCTATGGAGTCACATTTGAAGAAGCACTGGTGAATTTAGAAAAGGTATTGAAAAGGTGCAGAGAGAAAAATTTGTCTCTAAACAGTGAAAAGTGTTTTCTAATGATGGAAGAAGGTATTGTTCTAGGTCATTATATTTCAAAGAATGGAATTCAGGTCGACCCTACTAAAATTGAAGTCATTCAGAATTTACAAACTCCTGCAAAACAAAAAGATGTCAGAAGTTTCCTTGGCCATGCAGGGTATTATAGAAGTTTTATAAAAGATTTCAGTGAAATTGCTAGCCCACTTTATGCCCTGTTAACAAAGGATTCTCAATTCGAGTGGACAGAAGCCTGTGAAAAATCCTTCCTACAACTAAAGGACTTGCTTACTAAAGCCCTTGTTCTTCAAGGTCCAAAATGGAATTTTCCTTTTCACATACATGCTGATGCATCTGATTTTGGTATAGGAGCAGTTTTAAGTCAAAAAGAAAATTCAATTAAGCATGCTATTTACTTTATCAGCAAAAACCTTCAAGGTCCTGAGCTCAATTATACTGTTATAGAAAAGGAATTCCTTGCAGTAGTGTATGCTTTAAATAAATTTAGGCATTATGTCATAGGTTATCAAATATTCATCCATACTAACCATGCAGCAATCAAGTATCTGATGAACAAACCTGCCATTTCTTGTAGATTGGCACGATGGCTCCTATTGTTACAAGAATTTGACATTACAATCATTGACAAACCAGGAAGAGCTAATGTTGTAGCTGACTTTTTATCAAGATTTCAATCAGCTACACCTGTTGAACATGAGGTCATTGATGATAGGTTCCCAGATGAACACTTGTTCTCCATTGTTGCACATACTCCATGGTATGCAGACATTGCCAATTATCTAGCAGCAAATAGAATACCAGCTCACTTTTCCCCAAAAGAAAAGAAGTTGTTAATAGAGAAAAGTTTTAATTTTTCATGGATTGCAAATTGTCTGTTTTATACTAGACCTGATCAGGTAATGCAAAGATGTGTAAGAGAAGATGAGACTTATGATATCTTGCATGCTTGCTATGATGAACCATGTGGGGGACATTTTGCAGCAAAAAGAACAGCAATGAAGATTCTTACAACAGAGCACTATTGGCCAACCTTACACAAGGATGCTATGGCCTATACAAGGAAATGTGACAGATGCCAGCATATGGGAAGACCAACTAAGTCAGATGAAATGCCACTATACCCCCAGATAATAGTCACCCCTTTTGATAAATGGGGGATGGATTTCGTGGGACCAATTGATCCACCATCAAATGGAAAATCATACATTCTAGTTTGCACGGACTATGTCACAAAATGAGTCGAGGTAAAAGCTATGACTCATGCTCGAGATAATAAAGTTGCTGAATTTCTGTATGAACAAATTTTCACTAGATTTGGAGTTCCCATGGAGCTTGTAACTGATCAGGGAGCTCAATTCACATCGAATCTAATCACTGCACTAATAAATGACTATAAAATCAAACACAAGAAGTCTAGCCCCTATCATCCTCAAGCCAATGGTTAGGTGGAGGTAACAAACAGGGAAATTGAGGCGATCCTCACAAAGACAGTGCATATCCATAAGAAAGTTTGGAGCAATAGACTTCCTGAAGCAGTTTGGGCCTACAGAACTACATGGAAGACAACAACTGGGTTTACACCTTTTGAGCTACTTTATGGGAAAACAACCATGCTGCCCATTGAATTTGAGCAAAAAACTTTGAGGACAGCTCTTGAACTCAATATGGAAATATCTGCAGCACAGAAGGACCGTCTCCTGCAGCTAAATGCTTTGGATGAAATGAGGAAAGCCACCCTGTAGCACATAGAAGCAATCCAACAGCAAAGGAAAAAATGGCATGATCAACACATCAAAAACAAGAAATTTTCTACTAGAGACAGGGCTTTGTTATATGATTCCAAATATTAAGAAAACTAGGGTAAGCTCACAACACGCTGGCTTGGCCCCTATGAAGTTACAAATGTGTTCGACAACGGAGCTGTACAGCTGGTGACAATTGATCCAGTTCGCTTCCAATTGCTAGTTAATGGCCACTGACTCTGATTGTACCATAAACCAGTCTCAAAGGAAGAATTCATGCAGCAGTTCGTTCAGGTTCCTCCCGCTACTCTTCCTGCAGCCGAAGGCTTTAGCCTTTCTCCTGTAGCTTCACCATAATTTTGAAAACAAGCATGCTCATAATAAAGGTTTTCTTTTTAAAAGAAAACCCCTTTTTCTCCATTTTCATTTATCGCCCCCATCTCACTTCTTTATCTTCCATCCCATCCATCCATTCCATTCATTCATCTCATCCGCCCAAGTCACCCATCCACTTCATCCATCCACCTCACCCTTCATTAAGATATTATTCCCAACTGTCAATTCATGCAGACGTCGTTATCTTTCTTCACACATACGTGCAATTATCAAAGTTACGCCATATCTTTTCTTATTGCATATTTGATTTATTTTATTCTATTCATTTACTGCTATGACAGTACCAGTCATTATTACAAAATCTCTGCCTATTCTTTAGTACATGTGAGGACACATGTCATACTCTAAGTAGGGGGTGAGGTAATCCACCTTTTAAAACCTGTCTTTTCGCTACTGCCATAACTGTGCAAATAACCTTTCTTTAATACTTTTCTGGTACTTTCCAAATGTGATTGCATGTCCTTCTTTATTGCATGTTTTTCTTGTAAACTACGATTAAGACTGCTTGTTCAAAAAGCTCATTTTATGAAAAGAAGGAAATGTGACGGCACGACAGAAGAAAAACCAGAGCAGAAAGGGAAACAGAGAATTTGAATTTTCAGCAAGGAATTGAGTTCAGCTAGGGGAAATTTGTAAATATGGGTGGTCAGCTGGTGTGACATGAGCCTGTAGCTCATGAGTTATTGTTGCAAAATCCTTAAACGGTCCACGCATTCAGCCTCTGTGGATGGTTGAATTATTTCTTGAGTTTAAATGCTTTTGATGAGGAGGCTGCTGGAGAATTTTTGAGAACCCTTTCTGAAGGGGAAGCTATTGTATGGGGTCTAACAGTTCTTGCGACTGAAGACAGAATTGCTGAAGTAACCAGGCTTCCAGCCGTTGGAGAAAACTTTTCTTCAGATGCTGCCGCTGCAAGGGCTGAGTTTTCAATGCCCACTAATGGACCTTTGGAAGTCTCCAAGCAGGGATGCAAGCGGGTATCATTGCCTTCTCCCTATTCAGAATATGTTGCTTACATAATGAGGTATTTGACTCGTGAAGGCCGTTTCTCCTACCTACATTCTCATCATTTCAAATTATTAAGCCATATGAGGCATGGGTTAGTTGTAAATGTTCTAAATTTTTTGTTAAAATTTCTAGAACAAAGTGCCCACGGAACCCAACAGGGGAAAGATAATTTTGTTACTCACCATGGCGTTATTAAATTATTGATTGAGCGCTCTTTAAGAGATGTCTCACCTCTTTCCTGGAAATAATTCGTTGCCCAAAAGAGCTTGCAAATTTCACAACCCCCTAGGGTACGTACCCCACGGCCTCAGAAAAAGAAGAAAGAAATTGCATCTATCAATAGAACAGGGCAAGAGTCATCTACTCCTGTAGCACCTGGTCCTGCAACTTTCACACCTGAATCCTCTGCTAGGGTACAAACTAGGTCTGCCACTAGGAGAGAGAAGGGTAAAACAAAGGCAGAAGGGTCCCCTGAATCTGACCCTCGTTCTCAGAAAAGGAAATTTCCTTCTCCTGCAACATCATCCCTTGCAGCCATCTCTCCTACAGCAACACCTGTTGCTATCACCAGTTCACTGTCATCCTCTGGTAGGGCAGAGCCCTCTGAGTAGACAAGAGAGAGGAAGGCTACTAGAACGCCTCCTGCAGCCGCATCAGTACTAAGAAAAGTTTTCACAAGGAAACAATCTAAGACCTCCCATGCTTCACCTCAATTAGAGGTTATTATAATTTCAGAAGGGTCTATTGAGTCTGAATTTAATGTTTATCAGAATGTGTCCGAAAATGCTGCACAAAGTTCATTCGTTCCTGAAGAGGAACAAGTTGAGATAGAAGAAATGGAGCATAAAGAGCAAGGGTTACCAAATCTTGATGACTTGGCTACCGCTACTATGCAGTTTTTGGAGGAAGCACAGTCTTCTCCGCCGTAGCAACCAGAATTTATTTTGCAGCAGGAGCAAGAACAGGCTAAACAATTGAATGTGCCTAGTGAAGTTACATTTAACCCTGCAACTTGCACAACCATTGTTGTTTATAAGAAGAGGTTTTTAATTGAGTTTTTGGAATATGTTAAAGCTAATTGGGAACTAGTTACATTGCAAACCCTGACTTTCCGACACATAGCCCAGACTGACATGCAGCAAAGTCTATGGGATGTAGAAAGGAATAAATTGAAAAAGGAAATTGAAAGTCAGAAACAGGAAATTGTTGAATTGAAAACAAAAATGGATGAAATGTTAAAAGTAACTGGTCAGATTATGGAATGCAGACCACCACCCAGAGTTTATGCTCTGTGTCTTAAGGAACAGTTTTTATGGTTCCAATTGATGAGAATTTCTAGAAACCAAGATCCTATACTTCACACTACCAAAGAATTTTACGAAGCATACTAGGCAGCCCCCAATTGGTTAAGAAATTCTTTGTGTGAATTCTATTTATATGGCTTTTTAATTCCATTTGAAATAGAATGGAATCCTCTTTTGTATATTGGTGATATTCATTTGAGAGCATTTATGTCATGGGCAGCAAATGAAGCGAATTATGGCAGGCAGTGGGAAACATATGAGGAAGCTGAGAAAACTGAGCCTGTTCCATTACGCTCTCAAAGTTCAAACCCCCACGTAATGCTGAAAGACTGGTTTGCTCTGACATATGGCATTAATAATGTTATAGCCAGAGAGAAGATATTTGATATCAGGAAATAAGTATATGATGAATTTCAGGCACAACAATATTCGTTTTGGAGACTAGCATATACCAGAAGTGAGAAAAGATGGGAAAGATTAACTGTTGGATTAAGAAGATCTGAACCTCACAGTCCCCTAAATTTCACAGCAGCTCTTAAAAGGTCAAACAGATACATACAATTGGGACTTCAAATGAGATTTGAATTGTGGTTTCCATTAACATTCAGACCTCCTGTGCTAATGTGGCCCCTCTATCCTCACTAGGCTACAAATATTAATGATGATTTAGAAGAGCGAAGGTATGAAAGGTGTCGGGATTTCAGAGGATTTTATTACAGGTTTGGAAATCCATTTCAGAGTCATGCAGCAACCACTGACTTCAGAGAAACCACCAAGAAAGTTAATGCTGGAGGAACAACATTGGGCTAAGTAGGGGGAAGAATGATGAGTTTAAAATATGCTCATAGTTTGGACTTTTAATATCTTTACTATTGTTATTTCATGGCTGTTTAAAACTCTTTTGGAACCTTTATTGGGAATATCCTGTAGCAAGACATTTGTATATTCCTGCAGCTTATTGTGTTGACTTGATTACATTTATTGCCCCATTGACTCCCTAAATGACTGGTATATCGCATACACTTTTTGAATGATAAAATAGATTTAAATGTGTGATTAATGAACGGATATTGTGTATATGCCATACACCTCTTCTTTCGCATCTGTTACCTTTTGTTTTGCAGGTTGTTGAAGAATGATCGAGTCGAGCGCAGTCGATCTCAGCCTTGCAGTAAAGTCCATTTCCTAGATGACTTCGAGGAAGCTCCGGCGAAGACTCTTTGACCGAAACCGTTGGGAAAGATTTTTAATGGCAGTCAATCTGGAAAGAGTGGAGTGCTGGATTCTCTCTAGATCGGGTTGAACGCATAAATTCATTTATGAAGTTTGTTCCTTGATTCTGGGATACACTTTACTTCCACGTCTTTCTTTGATTGGGTTAGTTAGTTGTTCTTCTGATTTAAAAAATAAGATACTCCTCCTGCACGAGTGAGTAGAGGATAGTGAGAGTAAGGGAGATGATAGTTAGAGTAATATAGAAGCATAGTGATAGCAGACATCATGTAAGAATCAGTATGATAATGAAAAGCAGAATCTGTTTGACAAAAGATAGAGTCTATTGTTAGTTTCATATCAACAAAGCAATGTATACCATTCTGTTTTCATGAATAAAGTTTGATGAAGTTCTGAGTTTAGCACCTGCGTAATCAGTAGATGCTTGCTAAGGGGTCCCACTTAGTAAGTATCTGTAGCTAGTTAGTTAGTTGTTCTTTTTTGTTGATCTTCAGTTAGCTTTCATTTTTTAAGTTTTCATACAAACTCAGTCTTGTACTGCTCCTGCAGCATAAGGCCAGTTCATAGTTTGTGCTTCAGTCATAGCTGTTATGGTTTTTGTTAAAGCATAGTTGAGTTAAAGAACTTTGCATTACCTTACTGTAGCGTAGATAGAATTCCTTTCCAATATTTATTTCTGCTAAGATTTGACCAAAACTAGTTCTTAGTGCATATATTTTTCCGCGCCATTTAAAGTATACATCCCCTGGTTTGACAAGTAAATGAACATCCATAGAGAGATATAAGTCACCTATTGGAATGTCCAATTCCCAGGAAATGTTTTACTGTGATTTTCATATCCTTTTGTGGACGCGACCATAGTGCATGTTTCCTTATGGCTTAGACCTAAATTAAATTCAAATTATTGGAGAGATTTTATTCTCCTAGATTGAATGTCAGCTTGTAGTGTTGTAATTTCAGGAAATTTGGCATAAACAAGTAGAAATACAAGGTTATTTCACTCATTTTCCACCTAGAAAGCACTCAAGTGACTTAATACTTTCATGAGATGACTCCTTATAGAAAATTTGAGTTCACAAGATCGTACAAGAGTTTACAAGATAATTCAAAACCCTTTAAGAGTTGATTATCAAGTGTTTTAGAGCATCATTCAAGTATCAAGAATCATGTCAAAGTCATCATGCATCATGTTTTTTTTTGAGCTAACATTTGTGATGTAGGGTTTCATGATTCAAGCAAGCATTCAATTCTTGAGATCTACAACATTCAAGCAAGATTCAAGATCCACATTCATGCTAGCCATTACATACAAGAATGTAGCCTTTTTTTCCAAGGGTTTGGTGAGTTGCATCATAGCGTTTTGTTCATTCATCATTCCTTATTTCTATTTCATTTCATTTCAAGGTTTGATTAACAAAATGAGGTTTGACTAAGGTAAACCCATTTCTACTAAAAAACCAAAAAATTTCCCTCTTTAGTATGTGATTTGCAGACCTAGGTTGAAGATACATTGAAGAGCAAGATTGGAAGAAGTTGTCATGTTGTCAAAGTTGTCACCTTGTTCACAAGATCACTAAAAGACACCTATAGAGTAGAATTGAGCATTTCGAACCTGAAAATCAAGATTGGAAGAAAGATTAGAGATTGAAGAGAAAATTCAGATCTTGATCCTCTAAAGAAGCTAAGCAGAATTGATACACCACTTCTGGCATATGAGTCCCAATATAGTGAATTTTCTAGTTTTTTGAATATCTAGACTTGTCACTGCCAGATTTCTGTTCTTTCCTAGAAACCCTAATATGGGACTAAATCACCCAGCCTAGTGTATGAGTCCTAGTGTGCATTAATTTTAACATTTCAACATTTCAGACCTTTTTTCAAGATTCTATAGGTTTCCAGGTGCACCTCTCTGATTTCTTAGTTTTTTGTTCTAATTTGCATTCATTTCTAGGTCATTTATTCAAGTCTTGCACATCGGTAGATTTTACATGTTAATTATCTTTCCAACCCCTAGCCTAGTGGTGAACCCCATCTTAGTCTCTAAACATACCCTAGGAAAACTAAGTTAGCAGATCTCTTTCTCTCATTCTATCATTGGATTGAGATCTCTAGGGTTTCCTTCAATGAAAAAAGAGTGAAATAGGAACCCTATCCATGTGCTCCATCTCCTAAAAGGTGGTGCACCCTATTTCCATTGTTACAACCTTAATAATCGTTGGAACATTAGAAATAAAAGAGGTTCAAGAAAAAACCTTTAAATGAACATGGAATAATGTTTTAGAACCCAAAAAAGCTTTCTTTAAATGACTACTTATTCTACAAAAGCTACCCTACTTCTCTAACTTGAATTTGCAAAATTGTGAGATTTTTAGAAAACCTGGTAATTGTAAACACAATTTTTTGAATGTTTATGTGCAAAAGAATTATGGAATATGTTTTGTTCTGATTTGGGAGAAAAATGAGAAATAGGTAGGATTAATTGGTAGGAAATGATACATGGATATATAGAAGGGTTATATATAAATCTATTAATTTATTTTGGGTTTTACTAACAAGTAAAATTTTGTAGCATTTATGGAAACCAAGAATGAGAAAAAGTATCAAGGTAAAAAGAGGGAACTTACTAAGTCTAATAGAAGACTCACATTTTACAATAATTTTGTGCATGTCATGATAGAAATGGAGGTATACAAAGGAAATTTTGTAAATTTTATGAAAGATGGAAAGAAAGAAGAAAATAAAGAGGAGATAAATCGAGAGAGGCATTAGTTGTTCAACAAGGAGATCAATAACAATTTACAAAGAAGCTATTTGCAATTTTAGAGGAAATAGAATGAGAAATTTAAAGCAGAAACATAATAAATAATGAATACTTAAATTTATTGTATATGTATGAGTTCCCCAAATGAGAATTTCTCGGCATCACTTGTGAAAATCTATAATTTTTAGAAAATATTGACACCAAAATAAAATATATATTTGTACCACTACAAAATCTCTCAAAAATTAGCCTATATTAAAAACAATTTCTCAAACATTTAAATATTTCTATAGAAGGATTGGAAACCACAAAACATAATGACACATCAAATTAGTTAAAGGAATTGACCAATGAGGACTCAAGGTGATGGGTAACTTGAGGATGAGTGGATGTAGTCATATAAATTTGACAAAATGAAGGCCTAGACACTAATCATGGTATGAAAATTAAATACAAACAAGGGTGGATCTAAACACTCATTAAATTTAATATAAAATGGTATATTAGAAAATTAGATATGGGGAAATTTGATGAATATGAATGATGAATGCTAAGGTCAAACTCTAGGTTGTGTAGAATTTTAAATTCAACAAAATTGTAAGAGAAAAACAGTTGCCTTACATAAATGTGTAGGTTGATTAAATAAATAGAGCAATTGAACCATGTACTTTACATAGATAATAGAGCTAGGGGTTGATAATCAAAATAAAAGCTATAGTTAATCAATCAAATTTAAATACAAAAACTAAATAAATTAAATGCGTGGGTACTTAGCTTTGATTTCATTGTAGATGTCTTTATCTAAATTGTAGGAATCTATTTTCCAAAGGTGTTGGTTTTTTACACCTTTTTGTTGTAAACAAAGATTTTGGCACCCTAAGACTCTAACACTTCTAGGGTTTTTCACCTAAAAGGAGAGAGGTAGGCCAAAATGGGCAATGTCTACACTCAATATTAATGTAAATATGAATGAAATGCATCTTTAATGTAATGTCCTAAATGCAAAAAATTGATAAATAGATCAATTATTGAGTGAAAACTAAAGAAATGCAAAGTGTTTGAAAACATAGTAAGGTATGCAAAAAAACATAGAAAGATGAATAGAAATGCAAGTAAAACAAAATAGAAAGTTGGAAAACTGAATTTGTGCACCTATAAACTTTTTGAGGATTGGAAATGACTCTGAAATTTTTAAAATGCTAATTTTTAGGCCTACTGGGACTCATTCACCATTCTGGGTGAATCAATCCCAATTCCAAAAAATTGTACTAGGGCCTGTTTTAGTCAAATCGGTATCTAAATCTACAAAAATATCCATAAAATAGGTATAGTGGGACTCATTCACCACTCTGGGTGAATTAGTCCACTTTGGCTTTTCTAAAAACTCAAAAATGGAATCTGGAGCTCCTAGTTTGCTCAATTTGCACCTCCAAGTGTCCAGATTTGAAACCCTGATTTTTAGCACTATTGTTGACTTTTTGTGTTGATTTTGGCCTTGCAAAAGTGGAGATGACTTCAACAAGTTTGCAACCTAATATTCAATCATTTCCAAGTCATATAAGCACCTAAATCTACAATTGCACAAAGGAAGAGAGAGAAAATGTTGATTGTTAGGTATTGGGGGTTTGCCTTGGTCAAACCCCATTTGGGTAATTAAACCAAAATGAAGAAATAAGATAATGAAGTGTGAAATATGAAAAAATGCAATTAGAAACTTTCCATGATGAAGGATCTTGAATTGTTTCAATAATGAATGAAGAATCTTGTTCTTGAATGCCTTGATGAAGTTCTTGAAGATGCTTCCTTGTGAAGACTCAAAATGCTAAACCATAGCTTGCTTGACTTGGCAATATGAATGAGTGATGAATGAATGATGAAAGAAAAATGAAGGAATTAATAATGTATTAGGGTTAAAAGGTCTCCTTTTATAGATAAGAGTTAAGAATAAGGATCATGATCAAGGGCCAAGATTAAATTAGAAAATAACTTAATCAAGACTGGAGGTTAATTGAGAGGAGAAAGACATGGATAGATAAAGACTTGAGGTGGAAGATAAGATTGGCACAAAAAAAGAGGTGGTAAGAGATTAAATAATAAAGATTATTTAATTTAGGTGGCCAACATAGGAGAATTAAATAAAATATTAAATTTATTTATTTCAAAAGAAAGGAGAGAAAAAATTATATAATTAAATAATTAAAAATAATTATTTAATTGGGGAGATGAAGAAAGGATAAATAATTAAATAAATATAACATTTATTTAATTATAGAGAGAAAAGGCCAATGAATAATAAAATAATTATTTAATTATAGAAGAGGAGGGAAAATCTAACTTTTGAATTAAAATAATATTAGACTTAAATGCTTAATAAGAGTCTAGAAAAGTATGAAAGTGATTTACAACACTTCACAACACCTTTACAAGACATCGTTTAATGCATTTGCAAGGGTCCAAGACCTAATGTGGATGTGTAAAACACCTAACAACTTTAAATCAAGGCCTCATTAAGTCCAATTTGTTGTTAATTATTCCCAAATCAAGCAAGAAAAATAGGATGTACTTTTTCTCTATCCAGAGTTGCTAACCTACAATTTTGGTTGTTTTCCTTCCTAATTTAGGTCCATGAATATAAAGGTAATCCTTGTGAGTGTACAACTTTAGAAAAATCCATACCTCAAAAATATGCTCTAGGAAAATTTTGTAGGCTAAAAATTGTTTGCCTCAATGTTTAGAATTTGAATTTATGCAAGGATATGCAACATTTAAAAAAGAACTTTGGATAATATATTGAATTGTGAGAGTCAAATTATCTTTAGTTTAACTATTTGATGAACCATTACATAGAAGTGAAACAAGGTAAATATTAGTAAGCAAGTGTGCAATGTATGCTTTTAGTTTGTTGATGCAACATTGATGCAATCTCTTTTATTTCACTTATAATCTCATTCATAAATGTGACTCCTAGTTATGCTATATGATTCATGTCAATTAGAGTTAGTCTTTAAGTCTACCATTGAAAGCATGCAAATTAGATAGTTCACACTTTAGTCAACTCATAATGGTCAAAGGAAATGGTAGTAAGGATTCAAATTTAAAAATTTAAAACTAAATATTTGATGTTCAAATTTGCAAAGATGAAATCTCAACAAATTAATTTTTGTACCCACATATTTGAACCAAGATGGAAATGAGATGTTTTAGGAATAAGATAGATTTTTCAAAATGACTAATGAAGTAATGATGGGATTCCAGAATGAATTATGTTGTTTTTCAACATTAATGTAAACTAGACCTTCCTAGACACTAATTAATATATTAAAAAAAAATTGGGTATGTTCAGGATCATGATGGGCCAAAAAGTGGCAATATGATGGGTATGTGGCTGACGACTAGTTTTTTACCCAAAATTGATGAAATGAAAAGGGTTTTTAAAGGATATTCTCAGCTTTCCACCGATATAAATTATGCTTTACTTTTAATTTAATAAGTGATTATTATTCATTTTCTATTCAAATTACAACTAAAGTCCTGATTGATAGGCTGATTGAAAAACATCTATAGCTTTCAAACGATATCAAATCTTTTTAATCCAAAACATGCATCACATTCTATGCTTTGCATACTATAGGATTAAAAAATAAAAATAATTTGATGAAGTTTTGACTAAGCATAGTGGTTAGACATACAAGTTTTTATACTTTTTAAAATTTGTAATAAAAATTCATAATTAATTATTTACTGAAACAAATTACAAAAAATATGCATCACATCTGGCATGAGTCATCTACTTATATCTAAAATCTTATAAAAATATATTATCATTTTATTATCGTTAGGGTGGTCAGAGAGACACCTACTTCTTATTTTTCCCTAAAATTTAAGTACCACTACATTGAAATTTCAAATTTTCACCAAATAGATTTTTTTTTTTTTAAACAAACCTATTAGTTTAGAAAATACATTCAATTTTCTATAGATTCCATTCTTACATATTTTTGAAATAACATAGATAACTTATTCAAATTTTTACGCAAGTTGCCTAACTCTGATTTTTCTAAATTTTTAGCTGCTTAAGGGCCTATTTTTTCCATGATGATCCTGCACATACCCAACTAATTATCATAAATAAATAAAAAATAAAAAAATCACCATTAAAAAATCATATTAATCAATTATGATTTTATTCTAAATAAATTCAATAAAAAATGAAAATGCAAAAACATTGAATAAAAGTGTGAATTATTTATGCCGAAGGTGTATCCAATTTGAAGTGTGTCAAAGTATATAATAAATCCAATGATAGACATTACTAAAAAGGAGTGGGAGATGATTGTTTTAATCGTGTCTGGTCATAATAACTTCTTCACCCATTCACATTTAAGTTGACTGTGCTTGAAGTTTGGTGCATATTTAATGTGTAGGAAAGTATATCATGTACACTGCACCTTAGCTATAGTTGTTGGTTTTCCAACAGAGGGAAATGGGATTGCAGGTTGAGCGTATATGTCACCATCATCTCCTCACCTTTCCAAAACATATCCCAAAACACAGACTGAATATTGGGAGAAACTGGATAAAAAATGGTGCTTCTTTGTTGTCATGCCCTCTTTTAGCAAAGTTGTGGTATTTTGTTCGCAAATCATAAGTTCCTTCAAAATCTGGGGTTCATGACGGCCTTGTATTTATAGATATATTTAGGTTCAAAAGGTATGAATCAATTGTATCCTTTTTCATAATTTTATTATAAATTTTGAATTTTGCAAACCCTAGATTTGAAATTTTATGTAATATTTCAGTTGTGCTAAAAATTTGAGGATTTCAGTGGTTAGTGAAAACTTAGGGTTGCAAGATTACTGTCTTTATAAAGAATTTTATTTGGGTATTGAAAAATTGAAATTTTAATTTATAGAGTTAGCGATGGAAAATTTAACTTTTGTTTTAGGGTTTCAGCATTGAAAAGATTTTCAACGATCTAGATCTGAATAATTTTGTCATTTTTTTTCTAAATTTTGTTCTATACAAAACTGCAAATTGTGTATGTTGGGGCTAGATCTATTTTGGAACAACCCAAATGTTAATTTTGTCTTATTGATTTTGGTGATATGTAATTTTTTTACATTGCTTTCGCTAACTTGAGAAGAATGTGTTGTAATTTATGTGTGTTGTGTGTTTTTTGGGTTGTAAAGCTCTGAATTCTAACTTATGATGGCCAGTTGTTGCAAACCTCACCTGTGGTGTGTCTTTGTTTTGGTGATTTTTATGAGAGGAAATGTTTCTTAGATTTAGCCTCATTTCCAAAGGACAATAAAATGTGTGTTGATGCACTACTTGACATTTGGGTTAATGTTCAAAAGTTGTAGTGGCGGGATTCCTTTCTCATGCTGCTAAAACTTGCAAATAAAAATACCTTGAATTTAATCAACAGTTCAAGGTAAATGCAATTCCTTGTATAGGTTAAAATTTTTTGCTATCAGTACTTTCTAATATTGACCTGACATGGTGCTTGTAATTATCATAATTCAAGCAAAAATCTCTTATGTAAATACCTTTGATTTGTAATTTTCTCAACACATGTATTGCAACATTTGGCCATGTATTTGGGAAGCTAGGACAATATAGCCTAGAGAAAGAGGTTACTCATGCCTAAGAAGGAGTAGAGCTACCGAGGAAATGGGAGTTTCTTAAACATAGATCGTTGTCTCTATTCATGTAGTTTGATAGGTAGGTATTGCTACAAAAGATATTCCAACATGTTTAGTGGGTAACTCTATAGGCTATTTTAAATATGAACTTTTTCAGCTTTTGTGGGTTTTCCCTCATGCATAGTGATAGGATTGAAACAATACTTTTCATATCAAAATGTTACGTGAACTATTAATCTTGGCCACTATAAATTGTTCTAATTCAATTGCTTATATTATTTCTCTTATTAGATGTAGGTTTTGTGGCTGAGAACCAATGGTATGAGAAGAATTTTCTAGAGATAGAGGTTTTGGTGTTACTCTTTTCTGCAAGAAAATTCTTTCTTCTTCCATTTTCGAGAACCATGATAAAATTTAAAAAGTTAAATCATATGTAATTTTAGTTCAAAAAGGGCCACAATAAAAGGTCTAGGTGCCTTGTCTTCACTCACTCAACTCCGAAGTGTTCACTTGGAGAGGTTGGTTGCACTCACTATTCCAAAGCAGAGAAAAGTAATGTAAAATATAGATAAACAATCTTTAAGCTTAAGTGAAGGGTTTCAAAGTATTTCCACATTGAATGATACCAACCTACAAAGATTTAATCTGGAGCACTAAAGTGACTTGGAGGAGTTGCCCCTGCCATCTTTCATATGTCCTCTACTCAGATATGGTTTGTTACAAACTGCCATTTGGTTGAAAATTTACGATATGATCTCAAAAATATGAGCTCTTTAAGAATGCTAAGATTACCAATGTTAATAGGCTTGAAAGAGCTTCCGACATCAATTGGGAAATTTGGGCAGTTGGAGTTTCTATAAATTTCATTGCGTGAGGTCTTGAAAGAGCTTCTAGAGGAAATAGGACAACTTAAGAAACTTGAAGAGTTTAACATGAGTGTTAAAGCCTAGGGTATGGACATCCATATGAAAGCATAAAAGATAGAGGAATTTTGTCAGATGTTGTAGTTGCAACTTTCCATGTGAAGTGTTTGAAAAGATGCCTCCAATAGATGTGGTCTCGTGGACTGCAATGATTGTAGGATATGCACAAAATAGATTTGTTGAAAAGGATTTAAAAATTTCCAAGAAAATGCAATTGTTAGGTTTAAAGCCAAATTCTGCAACCTTTGCTAGCACTGTCCCTACCCATTCCAAAATGAGAGCTTTGGAATAGGGTATGGACATCCATTGAAGCATAAAGGATAGACAAACTTTGTCATATATTATGGTCGTAACTTCCCTAATAAACAAGCATCCAAGAAAGTGGAAGCATTAACAAGGCACGTGAAATGTTTGATAGAATAGCTAAAAAGAATGTCTATCTCATGGACTATAATGATTGCAGGATATGTACAAAATGGATTTGTTGAAAAGGCTTTAGAAACTTTCAAGCAAATGCAATTGGTAGGTGTAAATCCAAATTCCACAACCTTCGCCAGTATCCTACCTACTTGTACAAAATGGGAGCTTTGGAACAATGTATGGACATCCATCAAAGCATCATCAAAGGAGGTTTTTTTCATTTATTATAGTTGAAAATAATCTGCTAGAAATGTATGCAAAATGTGGAAGCATAGAAAATGCACGTGAATTGTTTGAAAGAATTTCTTTAAAGAGAGGTTATCTCATGGAATGCAATGATTTCCGGATATGCAAAATGTGGAAGCATATGAAAGGAACATGAAATGTTTGATAGATTGTCTTTTAGAGAGGTTATCTCATGGAATGCAAGGATTGTAGGATATGCACAACATGGATTTGTTTAAAAAAATTAGAAACTTTCAAGAAAATGCAATTGGCAGGGGTAAAGCTAGACTTCACAAATTTTCCCAGCTTTCTCCGTGTGTCCTCCAAAATAGGAGCATTGGAGTAGGATATGTACATCCATCAAAGCATAGAGAATAGAGGAATTTTATTAGACATTGCAGTTGCAACTACTCTAGGGGAAATGTATGCAAAATGTAGAAGCATAGAAAATTCCCTACAGAGATGCCATCTCATGGAAGAAAATGATTGTAGGATATGCACAACATGGATTTTGCAAGGATGCTCTCAAAATATTTGAATTAATGAAGCACTCTAGAACATATCTTGGCATTGTAAGCTTTTCTTGTGTTCTATATGCTTGCATCCATGCAGGTTTAGTTGATGAGGGTTGTATATACTTAAATCATGAGTAACCCTTATTGCATTACATCTACAATTCATCATTATGTTTGCATGGTTAATGTTTTTTTCCAGGATAACTATCTTGAAGACACTTTACACTTAATCATTAAGATGCCAGTTAAACCTGTGGTGGTTGTGTGTATGTGTTTTTTGGGTACCTATAGATTGCATATGAATATAGGCTTAGGAGAATTTACAATAACAATGCTTTTTTATTTTGATCCTTAAAATGTTGTGACATACGTTCTTCTCTCAAACATCTATGCAGAAGTGGGTAGATGGGGTGATGCTCAAATGGCAAGGAAATTGATAAAAGATCAAAGAATTTAAAAGATCCCTGGATGTAGTCGAATAGAAGGCCATAAAAAAATATTTTTTTATCATGTAGGAGACATATCACATCCACAAACACAATAGATCTATGCAAAGTTGGAGAAATTGGAATTGGGAGATAACGGCAACATGGTATTTTCCAGATTCAAGGAATTTACTTAATGTTGTAGAAGAGGAGGAAAAAGAATTATTTCTCTACCACCATACTGAAAATTTGGTTTGTTAGAAACACCCTAGAACAATTATTAGAGTTTTTAAGAACCTTCGAGTATGCACCGATTGCCACACTACAACAAAATCTATCTCTGAGATAGTTGCAAGATAAATTGTTGTGAGAGATGCAAATCATTTCCATCATTTTAAACAAGGAAAATGTTCTTGTGGAGATTATTGGTGATGTTAAATGAAATGCTATGAAAAATGCACTTGCACTATAATAATGTACATAGTGTTAGACCTTTGATAATAAAAAAGGAATAAGGTTTTTTTTTTCAGTTTCTAAAATTTTATTTTTATTTTTATTTTAAGTATTTGGGAATCTAGACCATTATATTAGATTCATAAAATTAAATGCATAAATTGTAATGTAGATCACTGCTTATATACAGGCTTGTTTTATGATAATATGCATGTTTCATAATATTCTTATATGATAATATAAGCAATGCTGAAAATTACAAAAACTTTAACCCTAAATCCACCTCATTCATAAACCCTATTCATGGTTATTAAATATAGTTATCCATCTTGACAATTTAAAACCCTAGCATTTAATGCGAAAATGTTATGCAACCCTTCTTAATCCTATATAAAGATAAAAGGTGAGGAACATTAAAGTAAATGAAAATATGTTTGACTAGATTAGTTGTATTATCTCTTCCCAATGTTGGGTCAACCATTTGTGATTAATTACATATTCCAAATACATTACTGCATAAGCATAAAATTGCACCCCTTGCAATTTCACATGAATTATTTCTTTTGCTTTAGTGTCCACTCCCTTAACATTTTGAGTAGGCTCATTTTAACCCTTGTATCAACCTTTCTCCCTCTCAAGATGCTCTAACACCCCTTTTTTTCAGTAGCCACCCTCATGTGTTATCTTTTCGTTGAACTTTGCACTTTTCCTATTCGCATTGTTTTGTACCATGATGTGTCTGGACAATAGCATGTTGCGCTAGCATCCTACAATGTGTCAACACTCAAACAGTCGTTTTGAAGCATGCTTTCTACTTTTCACCTCTTTTGGTCGATGATAACGGCTCAAGATTCCTTGAAACCACCTGGGAAGTTTCTTTTTGCTTCTCTTCTCTCCTTAAAATCAGTCTTTTCACTCCATTTGCAGCTTCTAACTTCTTCCAAGTCTTGTTGGCACATCTCTTGATTCATTATAGCTTTTAGCTTCACTCCATCACTTGCTTCCAGAGCTGCATACAACTTGTTGTCGCAACTTCAAGCTCTCTCAAGCTCTCTTTACAAAACTCCTTGTAGCTCTGTCTCCTTTTCCTTGCATTTGTGAGCATCCTGGGATTCCATATCCCTTACTATTTGCATATTTACTTGGTGATGTGGGTTCTCCTCCTCGATCGGGGTTTGCTTTTATCACCTGTTTGGTGATATAGGTTCTTCTCCTTGAGCGGGGTTTGCTTTTATCACACACTTACTTGGTGGTGTGGGTTCTATGCTTGAGAAAGTTTTTCTTTCACCACATGCTTTGCTCATTTCTCTTTTTCTCTATCTTCTTGGCTGTCCATGGAGGTGGGAACACCAAAAACAGGGGTTTGACTAAGGCAAACCCCTATACAGCCCCAACATTCTCTCCAAATCTTACAGATGCAAGTTTTGAAGACATTCATTTGGTGGAGGCTTCAGCATTCGCATGGTTTTAAGTATTTCTTTCCTTTCTTTTCCTTATCTCTAACATTTCTATTTCACTTTATTTCATTTCTATTACTTTCTATTACTTTATCACATTCTATAGATTCTTAACAATTCGGGTAGAAGTAATCATTGAGGCATTTTCTATGATAAACTCATTCTTTGGTTCATACGAGACACCATCACACCTCTAAGATGCTAGTGTTCCATGTTGACATGGATGGTCGAGAGCTCGTCATTTTGTCCAAAGAATCTACATGACTTGCTCTTTCTAATTCTGAAACTTTTGCAACGTTGTTCCTTGAGGTAGGTTAGGGTAATTTGTCTTGTGAGGCTCTCTGGATGAAGAGAACTCATGAGCGGTGAATCTGCCTCTTCTACATTTTTGGTGAACCTGATGTGAAGAATAGTGTTCTTCAAAAAACTAGGAATTTATTTACCCCTACTTGGCGGGGTCATAACTTTTGACTCGGTGCTCGAAATTCAGAACCGTTTGCATAGTTGGAAAGCTCTCCTAGAGAACTAGTTCATTCTATAAAATACAAGTTCCTTTGGTAGTCTAATTTTAGGGACTGATGCAAGTTCCAACTTCAAATTTTACTCTGAAGACCTTTGAAAGTACAAATTACTAGAACATAGGAAATATCAAAAATATTATAATGAATTTAATATGTTCTTTTATTAGTTCAATATCTAATTTTGTTCAAAATGTTAATGATACTCCATTTCATGCATGTGATGGTGACTTGGCTTTACCCATGTCACTTGGTATCTTTGATCCTTCTCACGAAATTCCTTTTGTTTCAGAGGATATTTTGTCACAAGATGAAACCATTGATACCTTTCTTAACATTACTCTACCTTCTCTTCATTCCAATGCACTCTCTTCTAGAGATGATGCATTTGTGAATGATGAATCTTTTTATCCCAATGCACTCTCTTCTAGAGATGTTACATTGGAAAATGATGAATCTCCCATTCCTTCCAATGTACTCTCTTCTAGAGACATTGCATTCATGAATTATGAATCTCATCTTTATTCTAATGCACTCTCTTTTAGAGATGATGCATTCATGAATGAAAAATCTCATCTTTGTTCTAAAGCACTCTCTTCTAGAGATGTTGCATTAGAGAATGATGAACCTCCTTACACATTTGATTCTCTATGGATTGATGTTGAGAATGTTTCTTCAAATAATTATTCCACATTTGATCCTGTTTGGATTGATGTTGAGAATATATCTTGAAATAATTGTTCTACTAGCTATGATGATTCTATAAATGTAGTCTGTCTCTGCTGCCCCTCAAAAGCCTAAGAGACCGATCATTTACGTGACTCTAGCTAGTCCTTCTCCTAAAAGGATTTGTTCTATTGATGGTGCTCCATTTGATGGTGGTTCTCCTGATCTTTCTAAGGCTCCCTCTTATAGAGCGGTAGCCCATACTTATGAGAATAGAATGAATAAACAACCAATTCTTCCTTTATCTTCTAAACCTATGACTAAAGCACCTAGTGATTATGATCTTGTCGAACAACCTCTAGTTAGTTTGGATAAGATCTCACTGGGGGACTTGCTTCAATCTACTCCAGTTTATCAAGGTACACTCTAGGAATCCTTACAAAAGATCCTCTTGCCTTCTTTCATTAGGCCAATGGATGCTAATGCATTGGTGGCGTATATTCCTGTAGACTCACTGAATATTATGTTCTATCTGCAAGAACTCCCACCTTTGAAAGTATAGAAGCAAGTAGGCCCTTTGATGATTAGAGTTAATATTAATAAAATAGACATTAGACATACTCTCATTGCTGTTGGTTTGGCGCTCAATGTATGTAGAATTGATCTATTGCCTCAGATTAATATTGATTTATCTTCTCTTAATGCTTCTTCAATTGTTATTTGTGGGTTCAATAATGTTGACCGACAAGCTCTAGGTACAATAGTACTACCTTTGCAGCTTGGACCCATTACTGTACGCACCCTTGTATATGTTATGGCAGAAAAGTTACCATATAACCTCCTTCTTTGTAGACTGTGGATTCATGCTATGGGTGCAGTCCCGTCTACCTTACACAAATCTATTAAGTTCATTTATAACAATTGAGTAGTCACAGTCAATGCTAACCTTAATGCTATGCACTTATGTGAGATGGCAGTTGTTGGTTGAGCTTCAATTGTGCCTACTCTCATCCCTTCAGTGTCCTCTAATGTATCAATGTTTACTCCAGAAGTACCTACTACAAAGGTTACTCTCAAGATAAATGTCCCTGAAGAAGATCCTTCTGAAGCAAGGAGTCCTAATTGTGTTCCTTCTACTTCTTATCAAAGGAATGCATGTCTTGGTGATGATTGGGGTTCTCTAGACTTTACAAATTCCTTCATTTAGGAATATAAATTTTACCCGATCCACTTAGACCTTCTGAAAACATCATCCAAACCTGCTATTGAAGATGGTCATTCTTCTACATCATGGGATAATGTGGATGTAAATTGTAATATTCTTGGCATTGGTCCTCCTTTTGAGGAAGGTGATCACGCTTCTATTAAAGAGGTTAACTTTGGTAGTCCTGTTAAGAAGAATGATGGCAATCCCATAGAAGAGTGTGATCCCCATTGTCAGAATAATACTCTCAATGGAGGTCCTCCTTTTTCTTCTATCTTTGTGTCTTCTACTTCTTGTGAGAAGTCAAACTTTTCTCCACAAGAGAAAGGGTTGCTTCCTACTCCTCATCCTCTATCTAAGCAAGAGCATATCTTGTGGCGGCTTTGAAAATATTGCTTGATTACTCTTCCTTCTCTTACACAAGAAAGTTCATAAGCATAAACATTCTTTTTGTGCATACCATCAAGTCCCTAGCCATTTCACTAGTGAATATAAGGCCTTGAAGGATAAAATACAACACCTTTGTGATTTTGGTACCATAAAACTCCCATTTGATTGATGCACCTACCTTTTCTTTGCATGACAAGTGATATTGATGTTTAACTCTATCATGTATGTTCTAAGTATATTTGCATTGTTTTCCTCCCCTATATGTTGGGGGCAGTGATAACTCATTTCAGATATGTGTGTCCTTCGTAAGGACCCCTCTCTTCACTATGTCTTTCAACTGCAGCGTCCCTTAAGTGGAACCCTTTTTCTCTTTTGAAGGGTTCTTGAGGGACCCCCTTTGAAATTCTTTATCTCAAATGGATTATTTCATGTCTAGCTTGGGGGTAGCCTCACTAGACCTATTTCATATCTTCACATCTAGCTTGGGGGCAACCTAAATAGATCTATTTCATACAGTCGTGTCTAGCTTTGGGGTAGCCTGAATACACCTATCTTTTATGTGACTATCCTGCAATGTAGATTGTAGCAGCCATAGGATTCTCTGATTTGTATTTCTTTGTAGGACCGAGAACCTATAGAGCTCCTTTATATCCTATATTTGGTGATACAAATTTTCCTCCTTGAGTGAGGATTGCTTTTATCACCTCTTTGGTGATACAGGTTTTCCTCCTTGAGTGGGGATTGCTTTTATCACCTCTTTGGTGATACAGGTTTTCCTCCTTGGGCAGGGATTGATTTTATCACCTATCTTTGTGATATGGGTTTTCCTCCTTGAGCAGGGATTGCTTTTATCACTTTTACTTTGTGATACGAGTTTTCCTCCTTGAGTGGGGATTGCTTTTATCACTTTTACTTTGTGATATGGGTTTTCCTCCTTAAGCAAGGATTGCTTTTATCACTCTTACTTTGTGGTGTGGGTTCTACTCTTGAGGAGGTTTTTCTTTCACCACATGCTTTGTTCATCTCTCTCTTCTCTCTTGTATGTACCAAATCAAAGATCTACATCTTTTTCATCCTATGTATATACCCTTCCTCTCTTTTTTTTTGAATTCTTCTGTGTTATTCCTTAGTTTGGGAATGGTGCATAGTACTGAGACAACCTTCTACATCGAGGTCTCTTTACTACTCGAATCCTTTAGCTTTTTATGTTCTAACACTTTTATCTAGTGTAGGTTTATCTTGTCTAATGTATTGATCTTGTAGGTCTTCAGCCTAGTGGCATGTTTCCATGGTTCAAAGAGTTATCTGATTCCCCTACAGTATCCTTTTGACATGTGATGTTATTTATGTTTAGTAGATTTCCTTTAGCATGCATATTAGCATAGATTCATATGCCCGCTAAAGTGGGGAAAAAATGTATAAGCATAAAATTGCACCCCTTGCAATTTCACATACATTCTTTCTTTCACATTAGTGTCCACTTCCTTAGCATCTTGAGTAGGCTCATTCTAAGCCTTGCATCAGTCTTTCTCCATCTTAGGATGCTCCAATACCCCTTTTCAATAGCCACCCTCGCGTGTTAGCTTTTCGTTGAACTTTGTGCTTTTCTTGTTTGTGTTGTTTTGTAGTGTGACTTGTCCGGACACTACCTCTCTATGCATACATCTGTGCATCATGCTAGCATCCTGCGATGTGTCAATGCTCAAATGACCATTTTCAAGCATGCTTTCCACTTGTCACCTCTTTTGGTCGGTGGTAACGACTCAAGATTCCTTGAAACTGCCCATGAAGCTTCTTTTTGCTTCTCTTCTCTCCTTAAAATAAGTCTTTTCACTCCATTTGCAACTTTTAACTTCTTCCAAGTCTTGTTGCCACATCTCTTGCTTCATTCTAACTTTTTAGCTTCACTCCATCACTTGCTTGCACAACTTCATATAGCTTGTTGTAGCAGCTTCAAGCTCTCTCAAGCTCTCTTTACAACACTGCTTGTAGCTTTGTCTCCTTTTCCTTACATTTGTGAGCATCCTGGGGTTCCATATCCCCTACTATTTGCATATTTACTTGGTGATATGGGTTGTCCTCCTCGAGCAGGGTTTGCTTTTATCACATGTTTGGTGATACAGGTTCTCCTCCTCGAGCGAGGTTTTCTTTTATCATAGGCTTACTTGCTGGTGCGGGTTCTACTCCTGAGTGGGTTTTTCTTTCACCACATGCTTTGCTCATTTTTCTTTTTCTCTATCTTCTTGGCTGTTTGTAGAGGCAGGAACACCAAAAATGGGGGTTTGAATGAGGTAAACCCCTATACAACCCCAACATTCTCTCCAAATCTTACAAACGTAGGTTTTGAAGACATTCGTTTGCTGGAGGCTTCAGTACTCATGTCGTTCTAAGTATTTCTTTCTTTTCTTTTCCTTATCTCTAACATTCTATTTCACTTTATTTTATTTCTATCACTTTCTATTACTTTATCGCATTCTGTAGATTCTTAACAATTGGGGTGGAAGTAGTCATTTAGGCATTTTCTGTTGTAAACTCATTCTCTAGTTCATACAAGATACCATTGCACCTCTAAGATGCCAACACACCACGCCGATGTCTCTATTTTGTGTTGATGTCCTTTGGCCGGGAGAGATTGTTAGTTTGTCCAAAGAATCTTTGTGACTTGCTCTTTTTGATTTTGAAACTTCTACGCTGTTCCTTGAGGTAGTTTAGGGTAGTTCATCCTATGAGGCTCTCTGAATGAAGAGAACTCATGAGTAGTGAATCCCTCTCTTCTACAATTATAGATCCAAAGTATATAATTTTATAGAAGTGCATGTAGATTTTGTCTCATTTATAATTAGATATTTCTAATGTTGCTTCACATCCCTTTGTTTGGTAACATAGCTAATGGATTTGTGAATTCACAAATATTTTAAAATCTAATTTAATTTCAATCTATCTATTTTTAATTAGAAATAAACTCTTACAATTTATATATAAAGAAGTAAAAAAATTGCAATCATGTTTATGTTGTAAATGACACATACACATATCATTTGAAAAACTCACATAATGAGGTTTATTAATTTTTGTTAGAGAGGAAAGAAAAATAATAATTATTTAAAAATAAAATCACAATTTATATTACACTATAGTTTAATATTCTTGGTTATATATTCAAAGGTTTTTTTTTCAATTGTAACTGGATCCATGTAAAAGGATGCATAGTTTCTTTGAATTTGTCCCTTCTCCATGTAGACCTTCCTACCAATTTACCTCATGTACTACACAAATATATACAAAATAAAGACCAAAATTTTCCCATATTTACCTTCCACCTCTCTTCAACATACCCATTGACTAGAAGCATTTGTGGACTGGGCTCATTAAAACATATCATCTGTGATGAGAAGATAGGGTACCAGTTGTTTTGAGCTAGAGTTGAAATTATGGAAGCACAATCTACTTTGGGTTGGATTGATGATTGATTTATTTTATTGGCCTAAGTGCAAGGACTATATATTGGATGGTCTGTAAGAGTGGGGTCTCCAAGTGTAGTGAGGATTGGGCTACCAGAGTGGGGTCTCTAATTTGAACCTCATAGAAATTCTCACACATTCAAATTTTGCTAAAAATGAATAGGTAGTAGTATAATAGTGGGTTTTATCTCCATCTTCATGTAAATAAACAAAGAAATTTGTAAATCATATTCATAGTTCTCAAAACAAAAAGGTCTCATGCAGCTTGTTTTCCTTTAAACTAAGCAAAGCCTTTATTATTTTGCGAAAAGATTTTAAGCTTGCCCAAGTGATCCTCTCAAATAGAGTTGAGATATATTATCTAATATTACTATGTAAAACTAATAGTTATTTTGATTAATTTAATTTCAACATACTTTTAAATGAGATAAAGATGTTTTTTTTATTATTTTGAAATTTATATATTAAATAATACAATTTATTTTCTTTTTAAATGTTCATTATAAATTCATATTTTATTAATATTATGCAACAAAATTATTAAAATTTTAGAATTTCTTAATCAAAATTAATAAGACCTAGAATTATAATAGTTAGTAAAAAGTCTTCTTTTAATCTTAACGTACATTATTGAAATATTTCTTTCATTAAATAAATAATGAGAAAATATAGTCTCCCTGTCTCTCCCTCTCTCTATATATATCACTTACTATTTCTCTATTTATCTTTCCATCCATCTATCTTTCCCTCTCTCCTATCTCTTTTTATCTCTCCTTCTCCTTTCCATATCTCTTTCCTTCTCCACATCCACCTCTATCTCCTTAACCCCCATTCTCTCTCTCTCTCTTCCCCCTCTATCTCTCCGTCTAAATACTAGACCTAAATTTTACTTAATTGTTCCACACTTCTTCGGCGTACCTATTGCACACCAAGGTGTAATTGCTAGTTTTAATCTCTAAGTGAGGACACATTACACCAGTGACGTTTAGAAATGGCACTAGGACTAAGAAAAAATTTGTTGAAAATAGATTGCTGCTATTTTTTTTGCATGGCTTTTGCATGATAGCTTTTGAGATCCATGCCAAGTTGTGCAACATATATGGTATTAGATTTCCTTAGAATATTGGTCCTTCCTTCCCTTCCTTTTCTTCTTCTGTAGCTTCCCTCATTTATATTTCCAAAACCATTCTCTGGTGCCCCTACAAATCCTGTCCTCCTCCTCCTCCCCCTTCCTCTCTAGTCACTCATATTGGGATGTACGTGGGTAATCAAGGGTAACTTTGAATCAAATTTAAACTTACATGTACTCATACGATCAAGAACAATAGCACCAATGCATTCAATCTTCATGGGCTTTCCATCAAGCAAAACATTATTATAGCATTTCCAAGTAGTAGTCACATCATTTTTGTTGATGTAGACCACCTCTGTTGTGCCCATGAATTCACCCTTTTTGTTGAAAGGAAGAGCCCACCTTTTGAGTTGCCCAAAGGCCGAGAAAAGCTCTTTTATATCTTCATCACTTACTCTTCCATCCAAGTTTGAAATGTACAATTTTGTTTCTCTTGGCATGTCCGCATCTGCAAAACTCTCCACTAGCATACCATGAACATTATTATTCTGTTTATATATGTATCTTTAACTTTGTGACTTTCTAAATGCCTTAGCAATTCCTAGGTATGTGTAGGATCATCATGGAAAAAATAGGCCCTTAAGTGGCAAAAAATTCAGAAAAAATCAGAGTTAGGTAATTTGACGTAAAAATTTGAATAAGTTATCTATATTATTTCAAAAATATGTAAGAATAGAATCTGTAGAAAATTGAATGTAGTTTCTAAACTACTAGGTTTGTTTAAAAAAAAAATCTATTTGGTGAAAATTTGAAATTTCAATGCATTGGTACTTAAATTTGAGGGAAAAAATAAGTAGGTGTTGTCGACCACCCTAACCACAATAAAATGATAATATTTTTTTATAAGATTTTAGATATAAGTAGAGGACTCATGCCCCGATGTGATGCATATTTTTTTGTAATTTTTTCCAAGTAAATAATTAATTATGAATTTTTTATTACAACTTTTTAAAAAATATAAAAACTCGTATGTTTGACCACCTTAACTTGGTCAAAAATTCATGAAATTTAAATTTTCTTTTTTTAATCCTATAGTATGCAAAGCATAGAATGTGACACATGTTTTGGATTCAAAAAATGTGATATTGTTTGAAAGCTATAGATTTTTTTCAATCAGCCTTTCAATCAAGACTTTACTTGTAATTTGAATAGAAAATGAATAATAATTACTTATTAAATTCAAAATAAAGTATAATTTATATCGGTGGAAAGCTGAGAATCTCCTTTGAAAACCCTTTTCATTTCATCAATTTTGGGTAAGAAAATAATCATCAGCCACATACCCATCATATTGCCACTTTTTGGCCCATCATGATCCTGCACATACCTTCCTCCTAGAATTGACTTTTCCATAAGTAGCAATGATTCTTATGCCTAGGCCTTTCATGTTCTTATTTTTGTTAGAAAAATCGTACCTTTTCTTGGTCATGTTAATCAATACTTCAATCGTTGTATATGAAAGGATATAAAAAGAAAATCTCATTAGCAGTTTGTGAAGATCCAATTATTGATCAGTCTTCCAAATAAATATTTGGTAACACTATGGATTTGGGTTTGTGTCACAAAATGTTCATTTATTAGTCGATAGGATATTTTATTTGGAGTTTTCGTTGGGATTTTCATCAGCCTAGCCATGAATTGGATTTGTTGGCACTGGGGCTTTGCTGGCTGATGAGGAGGCCACCATTTTTTTTGCGTTGCGATGTGGGCATTAGTAATTATGTGGGTTGGTGGTAGTGGAGAATGGTGTCCTAGATACGAGGAATGTGAATGGTAAGCATTTTTGGCATGAGGGCCAATGTATCCTATCATTGCACAATGGCGATGGATGAAGTAAATGCAATATTGAATGCTGACATGTGGCAGAGTATTCTTTGATGAATTTGTATTGTCGAAAGAGCCATTGTGGTGTTGGTTTGATAGCAAGCTATTGCTAAATTCGCTACCTTCGGATCCATTTTTTAGTAGGTTGGAGGGTTTTAAAACTGTTGAGCTGTAGAATCAGTAAGTCGTTTTGCATGGGTATTTTGCATAAATGATTAATTTATTGTTTATGTCTTTCATTCTCTGCTTATTGTTTGTTTTGATAGCAGGTTTCAAGGTTTGAACACTGATGTGTTGCGTAATGTGTGGCGAAGTATATTGATTAAGTTGCATTTTCAAAAGGGCCATTGTGGTGTTGGGTTGATAGCGGACTAATGTAAAATCCATTGCTTGCGGTTCTCTGGTTTGTTTTATAGGAGACAATTGTAAAAATCATCAAGTTTCACTAATTTTTGTGCCAGATTGGAGGGTTTGAAAATTTCCATTCTCCGCAATTTGTAAGTCATTTTACATGGGTGTTTTGTATAGATTATTTTTGTTGTCTAGATTCTATAAGTCGTTCTACATGGATGTTTGGCGTTACCATTTTCTATGGATGGAGAAATTACAGTTGAATCTTTTTTTGTTCCGTCAAGAAATATGGTTAGGGTTTGTATTTTTTTCATTCTTGGTTTATTGTTTGTAGTTATCTCTGTTCAGTTTTGGCCTTATACCTGTTACCATAGGAGCAATAGTAGTTAAATCTAGGTTCTTCCATCAAAATGGTTAGGGTTGGTAATTTTATTGCCCAATTGCAGATTAAGATAGGAGTGATTGCATATGTATGGATATACAGAGGGCTTATTATTTGTTTGAATTTTCTAACAAGATTTTTTCCAGTCGAGCCTTGAATAGGATTTGTTGTGTAATGGGTGTCTTAGAATTTCTCTATTTCTCTATAATATTTAATTCTAGTGAATGTAGCTCAGATTTTCTACATAATGTGTGAGGAAGTATATTCATTAAGTTTTATTGTCGAAAGAGCCATTGTGTTGTTGGTTTCATAGTGGACTATTGTAAAAATGATAGTATTGTTTGATAGCATAGTATCATAAAAATCGTCGACCTTTGCTCCATTTTATGCCAGATTGGAGGGTTTTAAAACTATGGCCCTACGCAATTTGTAGGTCATTTTACTTGGGTGTTTTGTATAAATGGTTTATTTATTGTTTATGTTAAAACTCTTTTTCTCCAAAATTTGTAAGTCGTTTTCCATGGATTTATGCCATTATGGTTTTGTATGGATGGAGAAATTGCAAATACATAGATATGTACAGTGTTTTTTATTTGTTTGAAGTTTTAGACAAGATTTCCATCAGCCGAGCCATGAACATGATTTGTTTATGTTTAACCTCAAAGATAGAAACATATAACAAAAAGATATTAATAATAAATTAATCTCTATGCAAAACACCCATGTAGAAAAGAGTATAACCCCACAAACTTGATTGAAAATTCAAGTTGCGTCACCTCAGACTAAATATTATAGAGAAATAGAAAAATTGTAAAAGAGGTATTAGAATAACACTAATGTAGCTTGGAGTCTTGATTAAGTGTGTATATGTATATATATATATATATATATATATATATGAAACAATAAACAAGGGTGACAAAAATTATTGAGTCAAACCATATTTTTTTGATGAAAGAAAGAAGATTTGACTACAATTTCTCCACCCGCAAAGAGAAATAATCTCTTTGAAGTCTCGAAAATGGGTATAACGCCAAAGATAAAAACATATAATGAGAAGACATAAACAATAAATTAATCATCTATGCAAAGTACCCATGAAAACATCAATATAACCCCACAAGCTCGATTGAAAATTCAAGCTACATCACCTCATACTAGATATTATATAGAAATAGAGAAATTGTAAAAGTATGCACACACACACACACATATATAACTAGAAACAATAAAAAAGGGTGACGAAAATTATTGAGACCAACCATTTTTTTTTGGCAAAAGAAAGAAGATTTGACTACAATTTCTCTACCCGCAAAGAGCAATACTCTCTTTCAAGTCTTGAAAATGGGTATAACACCAAACATAGAAATATATAACAAGAATACATTGAGAATAAATTAATCATCTATACAAAACACCTATGCAAGCATTAGTATAACACCACAAGCTCCTTTGAAAATTTGAGTTGCATCACCTAACACTACATATTATATAGAAATAGAGAAATTGTAAAAAACCTACTAGACTAATAGTAAACAACCACCAGCATAATTTTATCTCCAATATTTCAATGGTTTCATACAACCCTAAACCCTGCACATAGATAGCTACAATTCCTCCTATGGTAATGGCTACAACGACAAAGATATACATAGATAATGAAAATAATAGACCAACAGCAAAAGAAAGAACATTTAACTACAATTACTCTTATGGTAACAGGTATATATATGTTATACATATATGTACACATATATATACATATATACATGAATATGTTGTAAATTTGAGCTGCATTATTTGGCATTAAATATTATAGACAAATAGGAAAATTGTAAAAAAATATAAGGAAAACACTGGAGAATGACATACGTTTGATTCATAAGTATCATCCTAATACCTCTTGCAATTGTTACATAGACTTCTTGTCTTGCACCAATATGTTGTGTGATATTCTTTTCCCTGATGTCCACCTTTCACATAATGTGCATATTTTTTTATAGAAGTTTGCTTGGGATGTGAGTGAGTTTATCCCTATCCATCTTTGTCCTTATACCCATCACCATAGGAGCAATTGTAGTTGAATCTTGTTTGTTTTCTCAATAAATATTCTTAGGGTTAGGATTTTGATTGCCCTCCATTTATTTTTTTGGTTATCTTTTTGCATCTGTGTTGTACCATTTGCATATTACGAGCATGCTGGATATAAAATTAGTTTGGTGGCTGGTAAGTGTTATTGTCTCTAATATCTCTTTTCTCTGTTTAATTTATCTGTTTGAACTTTCCGGTGGGTTCCCTGTCAGCTTGGCTAGCAAGTGGATTTGTCAAGCAATAGCTCTTTTGAAAATTCTCTATTTGACTTCAAAATTTACTGTTAGGTAATGTAGCTTGAATTTCTAATCAAACCTGTGTCATTGTGTGGAGGCTGTGCATATTATTGGTACTCATTGGCTTTATTAGTTCTATTTAATATAGGTTTTGTGCCAAAAAATGTAGCTTCAAATTTGAATTGAGAAACCAATTTTTACACAGCCTACTTGTATTGTACAAAAATGTTTCTAGTGTGGGCTCTAGCTCATCTATGATTTAGCTATGATTTTTAACTTTTCTTTTAATAGTTGTTTTACAATTTCTCTATTCTTTCTATAATATTTAGTGGAAAATAATGTTGCTTGAATTTACAATTGAGAAACCAGTAAAGGATGTGCCTAATACCTCTTATATATACAATTCTCTATTTGTCTTCAATATTTACTAGTAAAGGATGTAGGTTGAATCTTGTATCAATATGTTTCAAATTTGGTTTTTTGTTTATAAGTTCAAAGAAATCGCCAAGGTATTTTTTACATAAAAAGATTTAGGGTCACCTCATATAATTATTCGGGTATGTGTAGGATCATCATGGGAAAAATAGGCCCTTAAGTGGCAAAAATATTAGAAAAATTAGAGTTAGGAAAATTAACGTAAAAATTTGAATAGGTTATCTATATTATTTCAAAAATATGTAAGAATAGAATATGTAGCAAATTGAATGTAATTTCTAAACTACTAGGTTTGTTTAAAAAAAAATCTATTTGGTGAAAATTTGAAATTTCAATGCAATAGTACTTAAATTTCAGGGAAAAAATAAGAAGTAGGTGTGTTGAATTTGATATTAATTTTTACAAACATATTTAAAAAATAATTAAAAACTCGTATGTCTGACCACCTTAACTCGGTCAAAACTTCATGAAATTCAATTTTTATTTTTTTCAATCCTATAGTATGTGAAGCATAGAATGTGATGCATGTTTTGGATTCAAAAAATGTGATACCGTTTTAAAGCTATAGATGTTTTTCAATCAGTCTATCAATCGAGACTTTAGTCATAATTTGAATAGAAAATGAATAATAATTACTTATTAAATTCAAAGTAAAGCATAATTTATATTGGTGGAAAGTTGAGAATCTCCTTTAAAAACCCTTTTTATTGCATCAATTTTGGGTAAAAAATAAGTCGTAAGCCACATACCCATCATATTGCCACTTTTTGGCCCATAATGATCCTGCACATACCCATTCTCCTACCATGATACATCACGGATGATTGGAAACCCATACTAAACATATTTTTACAAGAACATGTCTACAAACAAGGCCTTTCATAACAACAAGAGGGCCTGCTATAGCCTCATAATTGTCCTGCACCATTTAGAGGTCTTTTGGTGCAATTTGCAGCAAACTAGTGGCAGCTTCACCAAAAGAAATACATCAAAGCTTGGATGAATGGTTACATATGTATATACATATATTCTAAATTCAAGCTCCACTATTTGGCACTAAATATTATAGAGAAATATGGAAATTGTAAAAGAACTATTAGGAAAAGACTCAAGAATCGCAAAAAATGAGAGAATACCGAAATTGAATATTAAATAGAGCTTTGAAACAGGGTGAAAGAATATCATAAAACATATTTAGACAACACAAGTAATTTATGTAAAAGTTGGCTGAATAGGCTTGTAGCTTTAACTACAAAAAAATAGTGAAAGTTCCATTCGTCGATTTGGAATTAAGCCTATGGCATTATACACATTTTGCGGAGATTGTTGCACCATACAACTGTTGTCATATGCTAAATAAAATAAGTAATGTCATAAAGAGCTAGGCTTACATATTTGATTTGGGAAGTTGAAAAGCTTTCTGTATAGGCATGGAGGAAAATTTTTAATTTGGTGGATTTTAAGTGTTTTTGTAATAGTTCTTTTATCTATTCAACTTCATATCTTTAGCTTATGTGCTATTTGTTTGAAGTTTCTATTTTTTGAGAGGCCAACATTTAATTGTGCAGTATGTGTAACATATTTATGATGCCAAAATGCCTCTTTTGAGAATGTAACTAAATCAATCTATTTTCTTGGATATATTTTGTAGTGAACTTTTCCCTGCTGCAACATTGAATATTGCATTTAGTTCCTACTATGACATTGCATTACAATTGGTATATATATATATAATTTTATATTCCACATTTAAAAATATACATGTATGCAAACATATATATCCATATATATACAAAGCAGGGCCCCTGTGGCTTGTTTCAAAATGCAAGTAAGCATCTAGACTGGATTTTCCCTCAGCTGACTGGCTAAGAAGGCTTCAAATTCAACCCTTTAGTTGCCTAGACTAATGCCAAACTTCAGAGTAGACAATATGGTATAAGCAACCAAAAAGGTTTGAATTTGTAGCCTCCCCAATTGGTTAATTGAGGGGAAAAACAATTTGGATGTTTCTTGCCTTAATAAATCCCAAGCGCAAGAGTTAGATGGTGATAAATAAATAAACTATAGACAAGTATTTAGATATAGTACTGTGTGTATAAATACATATATACATGTGTACATATGGATAGATATATCTGCTTATATGTGTGTGTTTGTAAATGTGTTGATAAAGGGGAACTTCAATGCATATATGTACTTGTTTATTTCTACACATATATACATGCATATATTCTACATTCAAGCCCCATTATTTGGCATTAAGTATTATAGACAGATAGGAAAATCGTAAAAGAACTATTAGGAAAATAATGAAGCACAACATATGTTTGATTCTTGAGTAATTGTTGTTTTTTTTGTTATTAAGGAAAGAAAATATATTGATTAAGTTGCATTGTCAAAAGAGCCATAGCGGTGTTGCTTTAAATTTATAGTAATGTAAGAATCATCTTCCTTGGGTCTCTTGTATAACAAAATAAAGGTTTCCCAAAATGTTGTGTTATGGAATCTGTAAATTGTTTTGCATTGGTATTTTGTATAAATTTTTTGTCCATAATATTGAATACCACACAACATTAACCAAATATCCAATTAAACATGTGATGTTATACACATTTTGGACAGATTATTGCACCATATGATTCATGCCATAACATAGTAAAATTTAAAATTTGCATAAATACTTGCATATATAGAATTAATAAAAGCCTGCATGCACACATATATAAGCAGCCACAAAGATAGAAAGATACTTATGGGAGTATATGCATTTGCATTTATTATTTTTATTCTTGTTGATGTATCCGCTGGTGTTTGCAAAGTATTAAAACTGGATTTCTATTATTGTTGTTGTATCTCGTGTTGTTTCAATAGTATTAAAAGTGGAATGGTTATAAATTGATATTTCTAAGTTGTCTACCAATTACCATTTGGATGCTATAGTACACTGATCTTTTTTTTTAATTATGAAATAGAGTTTTCAATTAGTGAACTCAAATTGTAGCATTTTGTTGCTGCAAATAAGTTCATTGAACTATGTGTATGGAGGCGGGTTTTGTGGATGGGTTTGCAGAGCCCCCCAATATTGATTTCTTAGTGCACCAGCTGCTGCCCCTGTGGAGTTTGACTCTGAGGCCATGACCCCCCGGCCTTCAAATCCCGATTATGTAAGTATGGTTTCACTTTATCTTATAGTTGTTGCAAATTTGGTGTTATTTTTTCCAGTTCTCTTCACTTCTAGGTGTATATGTACATGGGTCATCTTGACAAAGCATATAGATGTGGAATTAGATGTGCATTCCTATTTTCCAACATATAAAAGGATGGATTTGATGTATATGTATATTTGTACATATATGTATGTATATATATGCATGTTTATATGTATATGTATATGTATATGTATATATATGTATATGTGCATATATGTCTATGTATATATATATATATATGTATGTATATATGTATAAATGTATATGTATATGTATATGTATGTATATGTTTGTATATGTATATGTATGTATATGTATGCATGTATGTATATGTATATGTGTATGTATATGAATGTGTATATGCATATGTGTATGTCTATCTACATCCAAAAACAAATATTATAGTATGATATATCATATATGAGGACAACAGATTTTGCACATTTGCTAGGAAATCAATGGCACAATGACTCTTTTGACAGTGCAACCTAATCAAAGTATAGTTTCTAGCACTACAACAATCAATATTCTATATGTATATGTATATGTATATGTATGTATATGCTTGTATATTTACATGTATGTATGTGTATGCATGTATGCATATGTATATGTATATGTGTATGCACATGCATATGTATATGCATATGTGTATGCATATGTATATGTAAAAGGAAATACTACAATATGATAGATTAGATATGTAGACAACACATTTTTCCCAATTACTACGAAATTAATCCCAGAATGACTCTTTTGACAATGCATCTTAATCAAAGTATAGTTTCTCACACCGCATCATTCAATATTGTATTTACTTCATTTGCTCACATTTACTTTGCTTTGCTTTCCCCCATTGTGTAGCAACGGGAGAATGCATCAAGCCTCACACGAGTAAAGACTTACTATCCAACCCTCCCTATACTGAGGTTGCCAAGTCCTATATGTATATGTATCTATATGTGTGTGTATATGTATGTCATTGTATATGCATAATGTATGTATATGTATGCATGTATATATGTTCGTATATGCATACATCTATACATTAGCCATGAAACTAATTTTATATCCAGCAAGTTCATAATCTATAATTGGTCCTATGTTAACCCGTTTGACGGAAAAGATGCAGACCCATAACTAAAATAATAAATGGAGGCCAATAAAACTACTAACCCTAAATATGTTTTTTTGGGAAAGGCACAAAATTCAAGTACAATTTAATATTTCCTAATGTTCAAACTATGCTATTCCTTTTTTGGTCATTCGCAAATATTGATTCATATATAGATGGATAGACATATATATTTTGTTATATGTTTATGTGTAATTGACACTTTAAATATATGTATGGCTATACATGTATAATCATATATCCTGATGTACTTAAGCTTGTACGTATAATCGTAGGTTGTATGGGTACACTCAAGTTGCACAACCCAATCAATTTTTGAATTTAAAAAGGGTAAAAAATAGCAACGAAACTATTTCTACTATAGGGAGCATAGAGATGAAATATCCATGAAGCGACACAAAAAATACTTACAGCAGAGGATAGCTACAACAACCACATCTACATGCCAAAATGATAATAGTCCTCCCTTGCAGCACACAATTCCAATGGAAGATGCCTACCCTTCTGTAGAATCTTAGAGGAGCTTCCCTATTGCATGAACACAAGAACAACACCTCAAAAAAATATTCAACGATAGCTATCTTGTTGTGGTAAAGTGATTTTGATATCGTATAGATGCACTTTCCAACCTTTCTGTTTGCCAAATATGTAGGGAAAGCTACATAGGGATGAACACTTGAATGTTAGGGTCAGAAGCCATATGGGTAAGGTGTTATTTTGAAAAAGGTTCCCATCAGTTCAGCTCTGCAAATGGCATGGACACAGGCCCACAACCACTGTTACTCAAAATGTTAACATAGGTTGAAGATATGCTTATTGCTAGGGTGGCTCCAATTTTATAGGTTACCCACACAAGAGGAGGCCAATTTAAATATAGTGGTCACACGATTAGCTTCCCTTAGGATATATCAAGCATAGTAAAACATTTACCATGCCAGAAATTGCAAGATGTTGAGGTCATAATCATTCACAGGACCACCATTGAAGGTAGGAATTATGATTGTTATGTTAATAAACATCATGTCATGGATGCATTGAAATACAAAATTCAATATGAAAAATACTACAATGATGTTGAGATTGATGTTGAGGCTCTTAATATGTTACCTAATGTTGTTGTTGATGTGTCCAGTTTCTTGCATACAATAGACCAAGTTTCAGATGAAGACCTAATGCCATCAACTAGCTCAACAAATATTGGACAAGAAGAAAATGCTCTTCAAACTTTACATCATTTATTCCTGAAGCACCCAAAAAATCTGCAAACACTCAACCTCAAATGCACATTAAGTCATGGGTTAGTCATATGCAAATCCATCAAATGCCTCTATGAAATAACAATGTCATGCTCCAAAGATGCAAAAAAATAACAAAGAAGATAAAAAAGACATATAGAAGCAAGACAAGCACCTATTCCATATTGGATTGGTGTCAAATGTGCCAATGACCCTTTCCCAATCCTTGCTAAAACTCACAAGATGCAATGCAATATGATGAAGAGCAAAATTAGTTCTCAAATTAAGAGAGTAACTTTGTATGAAGATGTAGATGATCTGATGAAGAATGAGGCCCTTCATTTATAGAATATTTTGATGAGAGAATGGCCAAATGGATGAATGTGGGACAAATATTTAGCCAATGAAAAGAGGCCACTTGTCAACTTGCCATAGGTTGAGGGATGTGCAAGTTTTGGCCAATGTGCCCAAGAGAGGGAGATTTCAAAATTTGAATTTGAGAGTAAATGTTGAGAGGGGGACAAAAAAATGAGAAGTTAATGCAATGTTGGAAGGGACAAGTCAACTTGTCTTTATTTTCAAACTTGAGGGAATATTCTATTTTTATGCCAAGTTGAAAGAAAATAAGGATTTTAATAAATCAATAAATTGATTTATTTGTGCAAGTGGGAAAAGCTAGAGGATGTGATGGGTGGGTAGGTTAGTTGAATTAGAATTACATTAGCTTAATGATGATTAGGATGTTTTTGACCCCGTTGACTTGAATATTTGGATTTATTTTAAATCAAGAGGGAGAAATATGAATTTGGGATTTAATTAAATGAATGTTTGATTTATCTAATTAAAGGGATGATGCAAGATAAAGGTGGATTAATTTAAGGAATATGAATCTAGGGAATGATTTATGAGAGATGAAATGTTATTATCTGATTGATTTATTTAAATGAGGTAATGGTAGGCTTAAATCAAATAAAGTTAATTTATTTAATTTAAATGGATGATGAACCCGATCTACCTAATGAGTGGACCTAATTGAATGCATAATGCTAATTTTTCATGTCTACATTTTGCCCCTCTTTGAAGAAATGTACTTGTTGCATTGGTTCAAAGAATAAACTTGCTGCGATCAAAATTTAAAAAAATTATGATTTTTTCAGATGCCCCGACAGGAAGTACACTAGTACATTGCCCCCTCAAGAGATTGAGTGAAAAGATTCTATTTGAAGGTCGATATCATGATAAAGAGGTTCAAAAATGGATGGTTATGGATGATGATGCAAATGAGATGGTTTTAAGATGCTTAGAATAACAAATCTATATTATCCTAAACAACTTAAATGATGATATGATGTGATGATGGATGGATGATGATGCAAATGAGATGTTTTTAAGATGCTTAGAATAACAAATCTATATTATGATGATGAACATGCATGTGAGATGATATGTAGAATATTGATGGTTTGTGGATGTAGGATGGATGCACTGATGATGATGATTAACTATTCATGACGTGATGTTAGTGCGGAAAAGAAGATATTAGATGATGACAAGAGGTTCCAACAAGCCAACTTTATGAGAGATGATGACGAGAAATAATGATGATAGACGGATGATTTGCTTCTCAAGGATTGGGATTTTAAAAGGGTCACTTACCTTATGTTTGATAACACACATAAGCACGATGCATCAAGGTATAAAGAACCAGGATGGTGTTGTACTTAGTGTGATGGACTTTGACTTGACAAATAGATAGGAGTATTCTTGTTCACACTTGACATATGAAAACCTTGCTAGGATGCACTTTAGAAGTTTCAAACACCTCAGACCAAAACATGGAAAGGTATAACCAATCAATGCAATAGTCAACAAGCTATCCAAAACACCCTCCATACATATCTAACAAAGAAAGTATTCACCAAGTTATTTTACAAGAACATCCAACAAGCACAATAGACAAAAGGATAATGATCGTTGCCCCATTCCTATCTCTCTAAATCCTTCATTTAGATATCATCGAGAGATCCTTGGACTAAGCGCAATAAGATAAGTCAAAAGACAAAGATAAAGCACACAAACAAGTAGATTTTCTTCAATACCGCTAACCGAAAGGGAATGTGCTTTTAAGGATAAGAACCAAAACTATTGCCAAAAGATAATGCCCATTGTAGGAAGGATGCATCCTAGGACATGTTAGTGGATGGCAGCATGCCATTTCATTTATCCAAAGTGTTCTTTTTGATAAATAATGCCCCTTGTAGGAAGGATACATCCTAGGACATGATGTTATCAAATGATTGATATGGGACTGATTGGATGATGGACCATCGACACAAAGAATTGACCAACTTGTTTACGTACTGACTTAAATCTGAGACTTGACGTTTTTAACTTTTAACCTTCTAGACTTGTTTCTAACTGTTTCACCAAAGGTTGAGGATGACGATCAGTTTATTATGGATGGTATTTTTGTGGGTGCAAGCGAGATGAGATGGATGGATTTTTTCAAATATTTGGATGTTTTTGACGTTTTGCAATGTTTTGAGGCCATTTTTGGTATTTTTTGAGATTTTCAAATGTTTTGATTTTTTGATTTTCTAATGTTTTTTGGGTTTTCTGAGATTTTGACCAAGATACTAACCTAAAGACCTATCCTAGGGGCCTCGGGGGCTGATCAATAGATGAGCCTTGCCTATGTTATACACGCAGAGACCGCGTAGTTCGACTGACGACTTGACCGATTTACAGATGACGATATACATGATGAATTGTTAGCTTATTATGACAGACTCCTAAAAGACTGGCCTAAGTGTCTCGGGGGATGATCAAAGATCAACCTTGCCTACGTTCAAGCTCAGAGACAACATAGTTTGATTAGATGACTCTGTTTTTGAATTTTTGAAATTTTGACCTATTTTTGGGATTTTGATATGTTTTGATGTTTTTGGATTTTGTGATTTTTTGATATGAGGACCTTAAGAATATACATGAATTCGATTTGATAAGAACATGCCCCTAGTGTGATGTAATAGACTACTCCGATAAAGGCATGACAAACTGACCTTAAGGATGGGCCGAGTAGTACTAGGAGGGATCATGATACGAAAACAAGACCAAGCTATGATGCGGATGTGAGTGGATGAGTGATGGATGGAGACCTGAATGCAATGAATGATGCCAAACAAGCCATAAAGATCCTGGTGGATGGAAAGTGCTTATTTTCACAAGGCGCCTGTTTGCTAGGTTTTTGCCAAGGTACTTGTCCAAAGTGCCACTGAAGTGGTTTTCACTAGAGGACGACTTTTTGTCTTTACTATTTTTTGATCCTTTTTCTGATTTTTTTGGAATTTTTGCTTTTTTGTTTTTTTGTTGTCACCAAGATGCCTATTTGCAAGGTTTTCGCTGAAGTACCCATTTTTTCAAGACATTTTTGATTTTTTTTCAGATTTTTTGGTTCTATACCTTGAAAGATTTAGGCATAAAACTTTTTGAGATGAGAGCTATTCATGGGCTCTAGCAGAGGTTCCCCTTTGGGTGTTGATAACTAATATGTCCCTGACTTGTAACCTTGTTGTGATGACAAATGGTCCCAACCAATTGGGTTCAAACTTGCCTTTGCTGGTTGGGTTTGGGACATTCTTCTGATTTTCTTTTAACGCGAGCTCTTTGACTTGGAAAGTCCTGCTTCTAATTTTCTTATTGTAGCTCCTTTTGACTCTATTCTAATAGACTTGAAAATGATTTAAAGCATCTATGTACGTCTCTCATCTAGTAGCTCTAGCTCATTTAACCTTGATACCCGATACTCTTCATCTATTATGAGGTTTTGTAGTGATATCCTAAGGGATGAGAGCTCGATTTCAATGGGGAGTACCACTTATGATCCGTAGACCAGGGAGAAGGGGGTGGCATCGGTGGGTGTGCGAATGCTAGTTCGATAGGCTCAGAGGGTGGGATTAAGCTATAGGTGCCAGTCATGACTTGTGTCATTGACTGTTTTCTTGAGGATTTTCAAAATGGTCTTGTTTGTAGCTTTTGCTTGGCCATTGCCTTGGGGATAGTACGGGGTGGAGAAGTGATGTTGGATTTTAAATTTCTTGTACAAGTCACGGACATCCTGATTCTTGAATGGTGTTCCATTAACTGAGATAATGGATTGTGGAACACCATAACGACAAATGAGGTAGTTTAGGATAAATTTTGAGATCTGCTTCCTAGTTATGTACGTCATGGGTATGGCTTCCACCCACTTAGTAAAGTAATCTATTGTGGTTATGATGAATTTATGGTCATTAGATGAAGTCAGAGTTATCTTTCCAATGAGATTGAGGCCCCACTATGAAAAGGGCCATGGTGTGATGATAGGATGAAGCTCTTGAGCTGGAGCATGGATGAGGCCCCCATGCTACTGACATTGTAAACACTTTCTGGCATAATCATGTGCTTCCCTTTCCATAGTGGGTCAATAATACCCCATCCTCAGTAGTTTCTTAGCTATGGTCATTCTGCTCGAGTGTGAACCACAAATACTATTATGTACTTCAGTTTGAGCGGTTAATGCCTCCTCAACATTTAGGCAGCGTAGTAGGGTTCCTTCTATGCTCCTATGGTATAGAGTATCTCCTAGGATGATGAATCTAGATGCCTTTTTTATGAAGGTTCGCTTTAGGTTTGAGGGTAAATCATCGAGTATGACTCCTATGCAAAGGTATGTATAGATGTCATGGTACCAAGGATCGTCGGGACCAATGATTTCACACACGCATTCTAATTCTGGTACCTCGAATGCAGGCACAAGAAGATGTTCTATTAGGAATTCATTTTTTGGAACATTGTTGGGGATGTTCAGTAGGAACCCAATTGTTTCCATGGCATCTGCTACTCTATTGTTGGCTCTAGGAATCTGCTCAAATATGATTTCAATGAAGGATCCTTTTAGAGTCTCCACCAATTTCTTGTATGGAGTGAGCTTGTCGTCCTTGGTTTGGTATTCATCATTAACTTGATTTATGATCAATTGAGAATCCCCGTATACCCTGAGAGCTATGATATTCCACTGCACTACTATTCTGAGACCTATGGTTAAGGCCTCGTATTCTGCAATATTATTAGTGCAAGGAAATGCTAGTTTATAAGACCTTGGTATGCAATCCCCCTATGGAGTGATAAAGAATATGTCAGCTCCTGATCCATGTTGTGTGTATGAACCATCAAAGTATAGTTTCCAGTGGTCAGCTATATTGAGATTAAAAATGGATTCATCAGGAAATTCTGAAACGAGAGGGTTCTCTAAATAGATTGGTGCCTCTGCCAGTTGATCTACAATAACTTGACCCCTGATTGCTTTCTACTCAACATACTCAATGTCGTACTCTGACAATATCATCACCCATTTGGCCATTCTTCCCGTGGGCATTGCCTTTGATAATAGATATTTGAGGGGATCAATTTTGGCGATGAGCTTTATCTTGTGTGCCAACATGTAATGTCTGGATTTATGCAAACAATACTGCTAGGCATGCCTTCTCGATGAATGAATAGTTTAGTTCATTCCCCACCATTGTTCTGCTGATATAGTAGATAGCCCTTTCCTTTCCATTTTCATCATGCTGAGCTAGGAGAGCTCCAAGGGCTGATGCTGTTGCTAATACATATAAGATCAATGGTTTATTTGGGATAGGTGGCATTAAGACCAGTGGTGTCAGTAGGTATTCCTTGATTTTGTTAAATGCCTCTTCACACTTGGCATCCCATTTGTACGCTACTCCCTTGTGGAGTAGGTGAGAATATGGATTATGTTTATCTGCCAATTGCGCTATAAATCTTCGAATGGATTGAAGTCTTCCTTGGAGGCCTCTCAATTGTTTTAATGTCTTTGGTGCTTCCATTTCGAGGATTGCTTTCACTTTTGCTGGATCCACCTCAATACCCCTCATTGATACTATATATCCTAGCAGTTTACCTGATTGTACGCCGAAGACCCACTTCTTTGGGTTTAGTCTAACTTTGTATTCCTCTAGTCTGTCAAAGATGGCACTCAGGGTCGCTATGTGATCTTGTCTCTTTTTGGACTTAGCTAGGATGTCATCAACATAGTCCTCAACTATTTTATGGATCATATCGTGGAAGATCAATGTCATAGCCCTTTGATATGTTGCTCCTGCATTCTTTAGGCCGAATGGCATCATGCTCCAGCAGTAAGTCCCCCATGGACAAGTGAAGGTTGTCTTATGTTGATCCTCTTTTGCTATCATGATTTGATTATATCCTGAAAATCCGTCCATTAGTGATAACATCTCATGTCCCGCTGTCATGTCCACTATCATGTCGATGTTAGGAAGCGGGAAGTCATCTTTTGGACATGACTTGTTTAAATCTCTAAAGTCTGTACATATTCTAATAGCTTTGTCGGGCTTTGAAATAGGTACCAAGTTTGATACCCATTCTGGATAATCTATTGGTCGTATGAATCCTGCATCTAGTAGCTTTTTTAGCTCCATTTTGACCAATAAGGTGATCTGAGGGTGCATTTTTTGAAGCTTTTGTCTAACAGGCTTTGCTTCTAGATACACTGGTAAGTGGTGAACCATGGTCTTTGGATCAAGTCCTGGCATGTCAGCATAACTCCATGCGAAGTTTATTTGTCTTTCCCTTAAGAAGGCTACTAGGTGCTCTTGCTCTTTTGATAGTAGTGATTCCACATAAAATGTGATATGCGGGGTCTTCTCTATTCCTAGGTTGACCGGATTGCATTTTTCTGCCAAGATTGTTGACTTTTCCTAATGAAGAGCTCTTAAAGGAAGATTGAATCCCCCATCCTCAAGTCCTTAGAGAGGTTTTCATCGTTGGATGCATCCTTTCTTTTTACTTTTTTCTTGTCATAGAGTGCCACAGTGTGGTTTTCGCTCAAGGACTTGGATATTATTCTTAATTTCTCACTTTTGTGACTGAAGGATTCAATCGTTTCCCCATAATAGGCATGTGTGTCCAACTCTATTATGAACCCTACTTTATGGTCCCCCTCTGGAATGCTATCCCGCAATCCCATGAATTCTAAGAGTGCCTCATCGTTTTCGAATGTATCAAGAACCGGTGGTCCTCATTGGTCATAGTCGATCAGTTGGGGGTATACTAAGCGGATCTCATGATTTTGATGGTCTAGCTCAAACGATAGGGTACTAATCATGCAAAGAGTGGTATCCTCAAAAATCCTAGGTAGATTGGATATGGTGTCCTTATCATCGCTACTACTATAGACATCGGTTATATCAATGGTATAGTTATCTAGAACACGTCCTATGGATACTGGTAATCATAGTTTTGCTATCGTTGGCTGACAAGGTTTATTAGCCACTCCAACTGGAGGACTTTGGCCACGTATGGTTATACTTGGAGGGGTACATCCAAGGTCAAGATTTGTTATTGGTCGCGTCTCTGGCATGATAGGTATTATGAGCCCATTGTCATTTTGTCCCAGTCTTTGATTTTTGTCATAGCCCATTGCAAGCATCATTTGTAGACCCTTGCTTCTTTCATCCATTGGTAAATTAGTTGTTGGTATTTCATCTTGATATATCATATGTAATAGATCTTCCTCAATAACCTCTTGGCCAAGGTCTCCCCACCTTGTGAATTTGGGATAGTCTTCAGGAGACGTTTGTGATGTGGAAGCTTGATTTTCTTGTGGATGACCCCGTGATCTAGGAGATTGTGGTAACTCTCCTACCACAAAAGCATTGTTAGGGAGCTTGTAGCTTCAACAATCGTCATCTTGGATGATGAGCTTAATGTTAGAGATGTTGGGAATGGTGGGTGTCTATGTCTCAGAAGTGGATGTGAGCATGGCGGGATCTATGTATGGTGTGGATGGGCCCTCATCATTTTTTGGTACTTGGGGGATTTTGTAGTACTTTGCTTCAAGATTTTTGCAGTATGAGAAAGGTTCAGGATCTCCATGAATGGTGACCTCTTGTCCCTCATGTGAATTTCACACACTGATGGAAAGTAGATGCTACTGCCTTCATTGTATGAATCCATGGATGTCCCAAAAGGATGTTATATGGTAGGTCAAGGTCCAAGACCTGACAAGTGGTTTCCATGAGAGCTGGCCCTACTTGAATAGGGAGTTTGATCGTGCCTTGGGACACTCTTTCTTGATCGTCATTGATTACTTTAAAATATGCTCATAGTTTGGACTTTTAATATCTTTACTATTGTTATTTCATGGCTGTTTAAAACTTTTTTAGAACCTTTTATGGGAATATCCTGTAGCAAGACATTTGTATATTCCTACAGCTTATTGTGTTGACTTGATTACATTTATTGCCCCGTTGACTCCCTAAATGACTGGTATATCGCATACAGTTTTTGAATGATAAAATAGATTTAAATGTGTGATTAATGAATGGATATTGTGTATATGCCATACACCTCTTATTTCGCATCTGTTACCTTTTGTTTCGCAGGTTGTTGAAGAATGATTGAGTCAAGCGCAGCCAATCTCGACCTTGCAGTAAAGTCCATTTCCTGCACAACTTCGAGGAAGCTCCGACGAAGACTCTTTGACCGAAACCATTGGGAAAGATTTTAATGACAGTCAATCTGGAAAGAGTGGAGTGCGAGATTCTCTCTGGATTGGGTTGAACGCATAAATTCATTTACGAAGTTTGTTCCTTGATTCTGGGATACACTTTACTTCCACATCTTTCTTTGATTGGGTTAGTTAGTTGTTCTTCTGATTTAAAAATAAGAGACTCCTCCTGCGCGAGTGAGTAGCGGATAGTTATAGAAAAGGAGATGATAGTTAGAGTAAGATAGAAGCATAGTGATAGCAGATATCATGTAAGAATCAGTATGATAATGAAAAGTAGAATCTGTTTGAGAAGAGACAGAGTCTGTTGTTAGTTTCCATATCAACGAAGCAATGTATACCATTATGTTTTCATGAATAAAGTTTGATGAAGTTCTGAGTTTAGCACCTTCGTAATCAGTAGATGCTTGCTAAGGGGGCCCACTTAGTAAGTATCTGTAGCTAGTTACTTAGTTGTTCTTTTCTGTTGATCTTCAGTTAGCTTTAATTTTTGAATTTTTCATACAAACTCAGTCTTGTACTGCTCCTTCAGCATAGAGAATCCATCCCTGTGCCTGTTGCTGCAACATAAGGCCAGTTCATAGTTTGTGCTTCAGTCGTAGCTATTATGGTTTCTGTTAAAGCATAGTTGAGTTAAAGAACTTTGCATTACCTTCGTGTAGCGTAGATAGAATTCCTTTCCAGTATTTATTTTTGCTAAGATTTGACCAAAACTAGTTCTTAGTGCATATATTTTTTCGCGCCATTTAAAGTATACATTCCCTGGTTTGACAAGTAAATGAACGTCCATAGAGAGATATAAGTCACCTGTTGGAATGTCCAATTCCCAGGAAATGTTTTATTGTGATTTTCATATCCTTTTGTGGATGCGACCATTTTTGGCGTTGTTGCCGAGGATGGCGTCCAGCAAGGAATTTTTCAGAGGTCATCTTTCGCATTAGTTTAGTTTGTTAGTCAAAAATTTTCAAAATCTTTCAAGCCACTACTCACCGTATTGCATGCATAGAAGAAGAAGAGACGCACTGGGAAGGTTCCTCCCTGAAAATCTGTTTATTGAACTACCATTTGACCCAGCTAACAACGAACCTGAGGAAAATCCATTCGCTCTGTTATTCCAGTAACCAAACATGGCAAATAATCCACCTAATAATCCACCTCTACATTTGAGAATCCCATTGTTCCCCAGAGAGATACTGACAATCTTAAAAACATTCCCTCTTCCTTGCTTCCAAAATTTTATGGCCTGGTTACGGAGGACCCAAAAACTTTTCTATTTGAATTTGATGTCCTCTGTCACAGTTATGACTACAACACAGACGCTCATAAACTGAAGTTATTTCCTTCCACCTTGAAGGAAGGAGCTCTCAGATGGTTCATGAGTCTGGGACGAGGCGTTGTAGATAGTTGGGAAGCCATGCAGACGAAATTCCTTGAAAAGTATAAGGAATATTGTAAGAGTGCCAGCAAAGGTGATGACATATTTCGAATTCAGTAGAAGGAGGATGAAAGTCTGGAAGATTACATTTCTAGATTTTTGTTTTCACTAAAGAGGAACTCAAACCATACTCTCAACGAGGACTCTCAGAAACTACTCTTTCTAAGGGGAATCAGTGATTCCTGTATAGACGCCCTGGACCTGATGGGAGGAGGTGATATAACCCAACTACCTTGGGATGATATAAAGAAAATATGTCTTAACTACTCTCGAGAAATAGTTAAAAAAGGTCGAGGTCATCATGCCACAATGGGGAAATCTTCTTCTGGTGGAGTTTCCCGGATGGAGATAAAAAATTTGCTATCTGACTTCAAGCAGGACATCATTAATAATATGGCTACACAACTGGACACTATGCAAGCTCGGAAGAAACATGAGGAAGCTGAGGTAGTTTTGGTTGAGTTCTGTCCATACTGCAGACAAAAGAGGCATGACTGCAGATGCAAGATGGTGGCTAATTTGGAAGCTAGGCAACTACCTACTGACTTCAAGCTAGTAGACGGTGATGATGATCAAGTGTTATTTGTTGCACAAAGGAGACCATGTTCCCAAAGATAAGGTATGCCTCAAAATCCTTTAACTTTTGGTAATCCTTATTCTAGCTATAATAACCAATGGAAACATGCATAACGACCACCACCACTCTGGAATCCACCTCAAACAAGTTGGACTAATTATCAGAACCCACAACGGAAATCTCCATAAGGAGGATGGCAGCAGCCACAAGGGCAATGGACCCCACCTTCAGGAAATTGGCAACAAAATCCTTAATGGAGAGGTCCTCAGCAATGGCAAAACCAGTCCCCTAGATTCCTGCAGCTTCCACAGCCACAACCACAGGCTCTCATGCCGCCTCTTGCAACAACTTCCACAAATACTGGACCCCCGAAGCAAATGCCTATGCCTGCCCAGCCGTTGCCAAATCCCAATAATAAACAACAACAACAGCCACAACAACCTGCGTATCTTGCCAAAGCAAACCAATTTCAAGCTTATGCCTTAAATGTTAATGACATCCATTTGAGGTCTGGAACTACTTTACCTACTCTAAAACCACCTCTGATTACTGAAATACCAGATTCTCCCCTTGAAGAACCTACTACACTTGTTGTTTCTACTGAGCATATGCCTATACCTGATATGGTTTCTAAGGAGCCTGTTTTGCAAAGTCAATACAACCCACCTTTTCCTCAGAGGTTGCAAAGTACTACATTTAAATCCATGGAAGAACCCACTTTTGACATTCTGGATCAGCTCAAGAATGTACAGATTCAAATCCCTTTATTTCAGGCTATTAAAGATGTTCCCATTTTTGGAAAAGCTATTAAAGAAGCTTGTTTGAAGAAGTCTGGATAGAAGAAAAAGGATCCCCAAACAATTCATGTCTTAGGGAAATTGGCTGATATAATGTTGGGAAATGTAGTCATTCCAAAGTATATTGACCCTGGAAGTCCTATAGTGCAGATACATATAAATGGCCAAATTGTAAAAAATGTTTTGATTGACTTAGGTGCTGCCATTAATGTCATGACAAAGCATACTATGGACTCCTTGAATATTTCAAACATTAGGTCTACACCCACAGTTCTGCAGCTTGCAGACAGCTCCACAGTTAAACCTGATGGGATGGTGGAAGATGTAATTGTCACTCTTCAATCTTGAGAGTATCCTGTTGATTTCACAATATTATCAGTTAAGGAAACTTTAGGAGGGTATCCAGTTATCCTTGGTAGACCATGGTTAGCAATTGCTGATGCTTTTATAGGATGCCATTCTGGAGATATGACCATTTCTGATGGACAGTCACAAAGAAATTGGCCTTGTATCCGCCTACTAGACCTCAACCAGATTTGTCCCAACCTGTTTGGCCAGATGTGGAGGAAGAAACTAAAAAAGCCAATTCCTTGGCTCAATTAATGATGCCTTAAAATGATCCATTCTCATAGCTTCAGAGTGACGATGCTCTGCTTTTTCAAATTCTATAGTACAACCCTGATACGGGTAGTTCATCTGATCCAAATGGCATTCATCTTCAATGTTTCCTGCAGCAACTAAATTCTGAGAGTTCACTGCCTAAACTTCCTACAATCTTTCATAACTTACTTCCATAAGAGGTACAAACATTACCTGTAGATTCTATGAGTAATCTCACTAAGCAGATATAATTGTCTCCAGGTCATTGTTTGAATGTCAATAGCCAACTGTCACAATCTCAAGAGGCTATCTTATTAAAAATGCTACAAGAACAGTATAAAGCTTTTGCATGGGAATATGGGGACATGCAAGGAATAGATCCTCGAGTTTGTACTCATAGAATATATATCAAAGAAGATTGTTCACCAGTTAGGCAACCTCAAAGAAGAGTAAATCCAACACTTAGAGAAATAGTTAAAAGTGAGCTTCAAAAGTTGCTTGATGCTTGTTTTATTTATCCAATCTCTGACAGTCAATGGGTTTCGCCATTAGTTATTGTCCCCAAGAAAGGTGGAAAATGGAGAGTATGTGTAGACTACAGGGAGTTGAATAATGCCACTAAAAAAGATCACTTTCCACTACCTTTTGTAGACCAAGTATTAGACTCACTGTCTGGCAAAAGATATTTTTCCTTTTTGGATGGTTATAGTGGATACAATCAGATAAAAATTGCCCATGAAGATCAAGATAAGACCACTTTTACCTGTCCATGGGGAACATTTGCTTATTTAGTCTTGCCTTTTGGTCTATGTAATGCCCCAACAACATTTTAGAGAGCAGTGATTAGTATCTTTGCTGATATATCTCATGACTGTATGGTGATTTATATGGATGATTTCACTACCTATGGAGTCATATTTGAAGAAGCACTGGTGAATTTAGAAAAGGTATTGAAAAGGTGCAGAGAGAATAATTTGTCTCTAAACAGTGAAAAATGTTTTCTAATGATGGAAGAAGGTATTGTTCTAGGTCATCATATTTCAAAGAATGGAATTCAGGTCGGCCCTGCTAAAATTGAAGTCATTTAGAATTTACAAACTCTTGCAAAACAAAAAGATGTCAGAAGTTTCATTAGCCATGCAGGGTATTATAGAAGGTTTATAAAAGATTTTAGTAAAATTGCCAGCCCATTTTATGCCCTGTTAACAAAGGATTCTCAATTCGAGTGGACAGAAGCCTGTGAAAAATCCTTCCTGCAACTAAAGGACTTGCTTACTAAAGCCCCTGTTCTTCAAGGTCCAAAATGGAATTTGCCTTTTCACATACATGCTGATGCATCTAATTTTGGTATAGGAGCAGTTTTAAGTCAAAAAGAAAATTCAATTGAGCATGCTATTTACTTTATCAGCAAAAACCTTCAAGGTTCTGAGCTCAATTATACTATTACAGAAAAGGAATTACTTGCAGTAGTGTATGCTTTAAGTAAATTTAGGCATTATGTAACAGGTTATCAGATACTCGTCCATACTGACCATACAGCAATCAAGTATCTGATGAACAAACCTGCCATTTCTGGTAGATTGGCACGATGGCTCCTGTTACAAGAATTTGACATTACAATCATTGACAAACCAGGAAGAGCTAATGTTGTAGCTGACTTTTTATCAAGACTTCAATCAGCTGCACCTGTTGCACGAGGTCATTGATGATAGGTTCCCAGATGAACACTTGTTCTCCATTGTTGCACATACTCCATGGTATGCAGACATTGCAAATTATCTAGCAGCAAACAGAATACCAGCTCACTTTTCCCCAAAAGAAAAGAAGTTGTTAATAGAGAAAAGTTTTAATTTTTCATGGATTGCAAATTGTCTGTTTTATATTGGACCTGATCAGGTAATGCGAGGATGTGTAAGAGAAGATGAGACTTATGATATCTTGCATGCTTGCCATGATGAACTATGTGGGGGACATTTTGCAGCAAAAAGAACAGCAATGAAGATTCTTAGAACAGGGTACTATTGGCCAACATTACACAGGGATGCTGTGGCCTATACAAGAAAATGTGACAGATGCCAGCGTATGGGAAGACCAACTAAGTCAGATGAAATGCCACTATACCCCCAGGTAATAGTCACCCCTTTTGATAAATTGGGGATGGATTTTGTGGGACCAATTGATCCACCATCAAATGGCAAATCATACATTCTAGTTTGCAAGGACTATGTAACAAAATGGGTCGAGGTAAAAACTATGACTCATGCTCGGGATAATAAAGTTGCTGAATTTTTGTATGAACAAATTTTCACTAGATTTGGAGTTCCCAGGGAGCTTGTAATTGATCAGGGAGCTCAGTTCACATCGAATCTGATCAATGCACTAATAAATGATTGTAAAATCAAACACAGGAAGTCCAGCCCCTATCATCCTCAAGCCAATGGTCAGGTGGAGGTAACAAACAGGGAAATAGAGGCGATCCTCACAAAGACAGTGCAGATCCATAAGAAAGATTGGAGCAATAGACTTCCTGAAGCAGTTTGGGCCTACAGAACTACATGGAAGACAACAACTAGGTTTACACCTTTTGAGCTATTTTATGGGAAAACAGCCATGCTGCCCATTGAATTTGAGCACAAAACTTTGAGGACAGCTCTTGAACTCAATATGGAAATATATGCAGCACGGAAGGACTGTCTCCTACAGCTAAATGCTTTGGACGAAATGAGGAAAGCCGCCCTGTAGCACACAAAAGCAATCCAACAGCAAAGGAAAAAATGGCATGATTAACACATCAAAACTAAGAAATTTTCTGCTGGAGATTGAGCTCTGTTATATGATTCTAGATATCAAGAAAACCAGGGTAAGCTCACAACACGTTGGCTTGGCCCCTATGAAGTTGCAAATGTGTTCGACAATGGAGCTGTATAGCTGGTGACAATTGATCCAGTTTGCTTCAAATTGCTAGTTAATGGCCACCGACTCCGATTGTACCATAAACTAGTCTCAAAGGAAGAATTCATGCAGCAGTTCGTTCAGGTTCCTCCCGCTAATCTTCCTGCAGCCGAAGGCTTTAGCCTTTCTCTTGCAGCTTCACCATAATTTTGAAAAAATATGCTCATAATAAAGATTTTCTTTTTAAAAGCAAACCCTTTTTTCTCCATTTTTCATTTATCGCCCCCATCTCACTTCTTTATCTTCCATCCATCCATCCCATCCATCCATTCCATTCATTCATCTTGTCCGCCCACGTCACCCATCCACTTCATCCGTCCACCTCACCCTTCATTAAGATATTATTCCCAACTGTCAATTCATGCAGACACCGTCATCTTTCTTCACACGTACGTGCAATTATCAAAGGTAGGCCATATCTTTTCTTATCGCATATTTGATTTATTTTATTCTGTTCATTTACTGCTATGACAGTACTAGTCATTATTACAAAATCTCCACCTATTCTTTAGTACATGTGAGGACACATGTCATACTCTAAGTAGGGGGCGGGGTAATCCACCTTTTAAAACCTGTCTTTTCGCCACTGCCATAACTGCGCAAATAACCTTTCTTTAATAATTTTCTAGTACTTTCCAAATGTGATTGCATGTCCTTCTTTATTGCATGTTTTTCTTGTAAACTATGATTAAGACTACTTGTTCAAAAAGCTCATTTTTGGAAAAGAAGGAAATGTGACGGCACAACAGAAGAAAAACCAGAGCAGAAAGGGAAACAGAGAATTTGAATTTTCAGCAAGGAATTGAGTTCAGCTAGGGGAAAATTGTAAATATGGGTGGTCAGCTGGTGCGACATGAGCCTGTAGCTCATGAGTTATTGTTGCAAAATCCTCAAACAGTCCACGCATTCAGCCTCTGTGGATGGTTGAATTATTTCTTGAGTTTAAATGCTTTTGATGAGGAGGCTGCTGGAGAATTTTTTAGAACCCTTTCTGAAGGGGAAGCTACTGTATGGGGTCTAACAGTTCTTGCAACTAAAGACAGAATTGCTGAAGTAACCGGGCTTCCAGCCGTTGGAGAAAACTTTTCTTTAGATGCTGCCGCTGCAAGGGCTGAGTTTTCAATACCCACTGATGGACCTTTGGAAGTCTCCAAGCACGGATGCAAGCGGGTATCATTGCCTCCTCCCTATTCAGAATATGTTGCTTACATAATGAGGTATTTGACCTGTGAAGGCCGTTTCTCCTACCTGCATTCTCATCATTTCAAATTATTAAGCCATATGAGGCATGGGTTAGTTGTAAATGTTTCAAATTTTCTGTTAAAATTTCTAGAACAAAGTGCCCACGGAACCTAACAAGGGAAAGATAATTCTGTTACTCACCATGGCCTTATTAAATTATTGATTGAGCGCTCTTTAAGAGATGTCTCACCTCTTTCCTAGCAACAATTCGTTGCCCAAAAGAGCTTGCAAATTTCACAACCCCCTAGGGTACTTACCCCACAGACTCATAAAAAGAAGAAAGAAATTGCATCTACCAGTAGAACAGGGCAAGGGTCATCTACTCCTGTAGCACCTGGTCCTGCAACTTTCACACCTGAATCCTATGCTAGGGTACAAACTAGGTCTACCACTAGGAGAGAGAAGGGTAAAACAAAGGTAGAAGGGTCCCTTGAATCTGACCCTCGTTCTCAGAAAAGGCAATGTCCTTCTCCTGCAGCATCATGCCCTCCACCCGTCTCTCCTACAACAACACCTATTGTTATTACTAGTTCACCGTCATCCACTAGTAGGGCAGAGCCCTCTAAGCAGACAAGAAAGAGGAAGACTACTAGAATGCCTCCTGCAGCCGCATCAGTACCAAGAAGAGTTTCCACAAGGAAACAATCTAAGACCTCCCCTGCTTCACCTCAACCAGAGGTTATTATAATTTCAAAAAGGTCTGTTGAGTCTGAATTTAATGTTTCTCAGAATGTGTCCGAAAATGTTGCATAAAGTTCATTCGTTCCTGAAGAGGAACAAGTTGAGACAGAAGAAATGGAGCATAATGAGCAAGGGTTACCAAATCTTGATGAATTGGCTACCGCTGCTATGCAGTTCTCGGAGAAGGCACAGTCTTCTCCGCCGTAGCAACCAGAATTTATTTTGCAGCAGGAGCAAGAACAGGCTAAACAATTGAATGTGCCTAGTGAAGTTACATTTAACCCTGCAACTTGCACATCCATTGTTGTTTATCAAAAGACGTTTTTAATTGAGTTTCTGGAATATGTTAAAGCTAATTAGGAACTAGTTACATTGCAAACCCTGAATTTCTGACACATAGCCCAGACTGACATGCAACAAAGTCTATGGGAAGTAGAAAGGAAGAAATTGAAAAAGGAAATTGAAAGTCAGAAACAGGAAATTGTTGAATTGAAAACAAAAATGGATGAAATGTTAAAAGTAACTAGTCAGATTATGGAATGCAGGCCACCACCCAGAGTTTATGCTCTGTGTCTTAAGGAATAGTTTTTATGGTTCCAATTGATGAGAATTTCCATAAACCAAGATCCCACATTGCCAAAGAATTTTACGAAGCATACTAGGCAACCCCCAATTGGTTAAGAAATTCTTTGTGTGAATTCTATTTACATGGCTTTTTAATTCCATTTGAAACAGAATGGAATCCTCTTCTGTATATTGGTGATATTTATTTGAGAGCATTTATGTCATGGGCAAAAAATGAAGCGAATTATGGCAGGCAGTGGGAAACATATGAGGAAGCTGAGAAAACTTAGCCTGTTCCATTACGCTCTCAAAGTTCAAACCCCATGTAATGCTGAAAGACTGGTTTGCTCTAACATATGGCATTAATAATGTTACAGCCAGAGAGAAGATATTTGATATCAGGAAATAGGTATATGATGAATTTCAGGCACAACAATATTCGTTTTGGAGACTAGCATATACCAGAAGTGAGAAAAGATGGGAAAGATTAACTGTTGGATTAAGAAGATCCGAACCTCACAATCCCCTAAATTTCACATCAGCTCTTAAAAGGTCAAACAGATACATACAATTGGGACTTCAAACGAGATTTGAATTGTGGTTGCCATTAACATTTAGACCTCCTATGCTAATGTGGCCCCTCTATCCTCACTAGGCTACAAATCTTAATGATGATTTAGAAGAGCGAAGGTATGAAAGGTGCCGGAATTTCAGAGGATTTTATTACAGGTTTGGAAATCCGTTTCAGAGTCATGCAGCAACCACTGACTTTAGAGAAACCACCAGGAAAGTTAATGTTGGAGGACCAACATTGGGATAAAGTAGGGGGCAGAATGATGAGTTTAAAATATGCTCATAGTTTGGACTTTTAATATCTTTACTATTGTTATTTCATGGCTGTTTAAAACTTTTTTAGAACCTTTTATGGGAATATCCTGTAGCAAGACATTTGTATATTCCTGCAGCTTATTGTGTTGACTTGATTACATTTGTTGCCCCGTTGACTCCCTAAATGACTGGTATATCACATACATTTTTTGAATGATAAAATAGATTTAAATGTGTGATTAATGAACGGATATTGTGTATATGCCATACACCTCTTCTTTCGCATCTGTTACCTTTTGTTTCATAGGTTGTTGAAGAATGATCGAGTCAAGTGCAGCCAATCTCGGCCTTGCAGTAAAGTCCATTTCCTGCACGACTTCAAGGAAGCTCCGGTGAAGACTCTTTGATTGAAACCGTTGGGAAAGATTTTAATGACAGTCAATCTAGAAAGAGTTGGAGCACTAGATTCTCTCTGGATCAGGTTGAACGCATAAATTCATTTACAAAGTTTGTTCTTTGATTTTGGGATACACTTTACTTCCACGTCTTTCTTTGATTGGGTTAGTTAGTTGTTCTTCTGATTTAAAAATAAGATACTCCTCCTGCGCGAGTGAGTAGCAGATAGTTAGAGAAAAGGAGATGATAGTTAGAGTAAGATAGAAGCATAGTGATAGCAGATATCATGTAAGAATCAATATGATAATGAAAAGCAGAATCTGTTTGACAAGAGACAGAGTCTGTTGTTAGTTTCCATATCAACAAAGCAATGTATACCATTCTATTTTCATGAATAAAGTTTGATAAAGTTTTGAGTTTAGCACCTACGTAATCAGTAGATGCTTGCTAAGGGGGCCCACTTAGTAAGTATCTGTAGCTAGTTAGTTTGTTGTTCTTTTCTGTTGATCTTTAGTTAGCTTTCATTTTTTAAGTTTTCATACAAACTCAGTCTTGTACTGCTCCTGCAGCATAGAGAATCCATCCATGTGCCTGTTCCTGTAGCATAAGGCCAGTTCATAGTTTGTGCTTCAGTCATAGCTGTTATGGTTTCTGTTAAAGCATAGTTGAGTTAAAGAACTTTGCATTACCTTCGTGTAGCGTAGATAGAATTCATTTTCAGTATTTATTTCTGCTAAGACTTGACCAAAACTAGTTCTTAGTGCATATATTTTGCCACGCCATTTAAAGTATATGTCCCCTGGTTTGACAAGTAAATGAACGTCCATAGAGAGATATAAGTCACCTGTTGGAATGTCCAATTCCCAAGAAATGTTTTACCGTGATTTTCATATCCTTTTGTGGGCACGACCAGTCATATGCTCTTATTGTGATGCCTTTTCCTTTGACAATAGAGTCCTTTGGGATTTTCAAATGTTTTAAACCCGCTCCTCCATCCATTGCTCTTGTTTACTATGACTTCTAGGTGAAGCGCACGGTTGTGAGATGGTTGAGCGGGGAAGTCTTGGTCAGAGAATGTGAGGAGATTTGGCGTAATGATAATTCTGACCATAGATTGGAATTGCTCTGCCTTAAGATCTGTAGGGACAGTGGATGAAGCCAACGCTTCTTCAAGGATTTTCCTATGGGCAGCTCAGATTTTTAGCAACTCCATGATGGACATTTACGCTGGTGTTCTCTTGAGTTGATCTAGGACATTGTAGCCATTAGGAAATGATCTGGATGTAGGGACTTTTTTTGGTTGGGATGATCATGCAATGGTGACTTTGCCACCTCTTGTGTGAGACTCCACAATCGGCGTGGGTGCCTTTGATGGTGATGACTGTGCAGTATTCATCTAGGGAGGCAATGATAGTTTCATACACATGATTTACATTTGAGTGGGTGCCTTTCCCTTTATCCTTGTTATTTCCTTTGTTGCCATGATTCGACATTGGATTTGTATATATCTTAAGATCCCGATTTCCTGTAGGTTGTTTTACGTTTATGATTCTTTTGTTGATGAGATCTTGAATGATGTTTTTCAATCTCATGGAGCTATTTGTGGTATGTCCTTTGATTTTATGGAATTCGTAAAGTTGATTTTCATTATACCAAGTGATGAGCCCAAAATATGCTCATAATTTGGATATCATGGTGTACTTTTACTACCTTCACTTTTGTTGTTAATGGTTGATTAACTCTTTTAAAACCTTTAATTGGGGGATATCCTATAGCAATACACTTTCATGTTCCTACAGCCTATTATGTTGACATATCTATATTTATGACCTTGTTTGACTCCCCAAATGACCAGTATAATGCATGTAGTTTTTGAATGATGAAATAGATTTAAATATGTGATTAATGAATGGATATTTTGTATGTTCCATGCACCTTTTCTTTTGCATATGTTACCTTGTGTTTTGCAGGTTGTTGAAGAAAGTATGATCGATTCAAGCACAGTCGATCTCGGCCTTGCAGTAAAGTCCATTTCTTGCATGACTTTGAGGAAGCTCTGGCGAAGACTCTTTGACCGAAACTGTTGCGATGGATTTTAAATATCAGTTAATCTGGAAAGAGTGGAGTGTTAGATTCTCTCTGGGTCGGGTTGAACGGATAAACTCATTTATGAAGTCTGTTCCTCGATTTTGGGATACATTTTACATCCACATCTTTCTCTGTTAGGGTTAGTTAGTTAGTTGTTTTCCTGATTTAAATAAGTGTTCCTCCTGTACGAGTGAAAAAGCATAGTGAGATAGAAAGGATATCATGTAAAAGTTAGTATGATAATAAAAGTAGAGTCTGTATGACAAGAGATAGAGTTTTTTGTTAGTTTTCATATGAACAGAACAATGTATACCATTCTGAGTTTATGAATAAAATTTGATGAAGTTCTGAGTTCAGTACTTGTGTAATTAGTTGATGCTTGCTAAGGGGGCCCACTTAGTAAGTATCTGTAGTTAGTTAGTTAGCTGTTCATTTTCTATTGATCATAAGTTAGATTTCATCTTTGAAGTTTCTGTGCAAACTCAGTTTTATATTGTTCCTGCAGCATTGGGAATCCATCCCTATGTCTGTTCCTGCAGCATAAGGCCAGTTCATAGTTTGTTTCTCAGTCGTAGCTATTATGATTTATGCTTTGGTTAAATTATGGTTGAGTCTAGAGAACCTTGCATTACCTTCCTGTAGCATAGGTAGAATTCTTTCCAAGTATTTATTTCTGTTAAGTTGTGACTGAAACTAGTTCTTAGTGCATATATTGTGCTGCTCCATTTCAAGTATTCGTTCCCTAGTTTGACAAGTAAATGAACGACCATGAAGAGATATCAGTCGCTTGCCGGAATGTTCAATTTGCAGGATAGGTTTTGCCATGATTTTCATATCTTTTTGTGGGCACGACCATTTTTGGCGCTGTTGTCAGGGATGGTGTCAAGCTAAGAACCTGTCAAAAGTCATTTTTAGCATTAGTTTAGTTTGTTAATCAAGAATTTTCAAAATCCTTCAAATCATATTCATTCTATTGCATGCATAGAAGAAGAGACGCACTGGGAAGGTTCCTCCCTGAAAACCTATTTGTTGAATTGCCATTTGACCTAGCTGATGAAGAACTTTTGGAAAATCCATTTGCTTTGATACTACAACAAGCAAATATCACACAAAATCCACCTAATCCACCTCCTGCTTTTGAGTTTCCCATTGTTTCTTAGCAAGATACTGATAACCTTAAAAATATTCCTTCTTCATTACTTCCCAAGTTCTATGGCCTAGTTACGGAGGACCCAAAAACTTTCTTGTTTGAATTTGATATCCTTTGTCATAGCTATGATTACACTTCAGATGCTCACAGGCTGAAGTTGTTTCCTTCCACCTTGAAGGAAGGAGCCCTTAGATGGTTCATGAGTTTTGGAAGAGGTGTTGTTGATAGTTGGGAAGCCATGCAAACAAAATTCCTTGAGAAATATAAGGAATATTGTAAGAGTGGTAGTAAGGGAGACGATATATTCAGAATTCAGCAAAAGGAGGATGAAAGCCTGGAAGACTACATCTCAAGATTCTTGTTTTCCCTGAAAAAGAATTCAAACCATACTCTCAACGAAGAATCTCAAAAACTACTTTTTCTAAGGGGAATCAATGATACCTATATAGACGCCCTGGACCTGATGGGAGGAGGTGATATAACCCAACTGCCTTGGGATGATATCAAGAAGATATGTCTCAATTATTCCTGAGCAAATGTGAAGAAGGGTAGAGGTCATCAAGCTACAGTGCGAAAGTATTCTTCTAATGGAGTTTCACAGATGGAGATCACAAATTTGTTGTTAGATTTCAAGCAGGATATCATAAACAACATGGTTACACAGTTGGATACTATGCAAGCTCGGAAGAGACATGAGGAAGCTGAAGCAATCTTGGCTGAGTTCTGCCTACATTATAGACAGAAGAAATATGACTGTAGATGCAAGATGGTGGCCAACATGGAGACTAAACAGTTACCTACTAATTTTAACATGATAGAAGGTGATGATGACTAAGTCTTCTTTGTTGCACAAAGGAGGCCATAGGCCCCAAGATAAGGTATGCCTCAGGATCCTTTGCAAAATTTTGCTTCATATAATAGTCAATGGCAAAACCAGTACCCTCCAAACTATGGGCCATACTCCCAACCTCAGTGGAATAACCCTTGGCCAAATGCCCAGCAAAACCGGTTGCAATCCTCACAAGGGAATTGGCAATCACCATAGCAAAATCAGTGGTAGCCTCCACAAGGGAATTGGCAGCAGCCTAACCAATGGAGAGGAGGCCAGCAATGGTCAAATCCACCCACTGGTTTCTTGCAACAACCACAACAGCAATCCATTATGCCACCTCCTGTAGCTAATCAAGGTTATAATCCAAAATCAACCCAACTACCTGCTAAGGCAACACCTAATCCAAATAACTAGCAACCGCAACAGCAGCAACAACAAGTCTATTTTTCCGATCCTAATCATCAGCTTGCCTATGCTCTTAACCTGAATAATATTAATTTACGTTCAGGAACCATGCTGCCCACACCATCTCCTCCCATAATCTCAGAATTACCATCTGAGGAGATTGACCAAGAAGAAGATATCAATGACCAAGCCCAACCAAATCAGCCAGTTCAGATTCCATCATTACCTAAGCCATTTGATAAAGTGTCACCTCCTTTCCCACAAAGGTTGGAAGGTGAAAATGTAAAAAAACAAGAGGAACCTACCTTTGACATCCTTGACCAGCTAAAGCATATATGTGTGAAAATTCCCTTGTTCCAAGCAATCAAAGAAGTACCTATCTATGGTAAGGCCATCAAGGAGGCATGTTTGAAGAAATCGGAGAGGAAAAAGAAAGGCCCTCAAACTGTCCATGTAATAGGCCAACTCTTTGACTTAATGCTAGGGAAGCTTAGCATCCCAAAATATTTAGATCCAGGAAGTCCTGTTGTGGAGATCAATGTTAATGGGTTGCAAATTAAGAATGCTTTAGTAGATCTTGGTGAAGCTATCAATGTCATGACAAAGGACCTCGTTGTAAAACTTAATATTTTAGACCTAAGGACTACACCTACAATATTATAACTTGTTGATAGCTCAACTGTCAAACCCGATGGGGTAGTTGAAGACCTGGTAGTCACCTTGGATTCCTGGGAGTACCCTGCTGATTTTATGGTCTTATCTCCAAAGGCATCATTGGGGGGATACCCTGTCATACTAGGAAGGCCTTTGTTGGCTACTGTTGATGCTTGTATTGGTTGTAGGTTGGGTGACATGACAATATCTGATGGATATAGCACAAAAAAGCTTACCCTCTATTCTCCAGCCCTGCCCCAACTTGAGTCTGGAGATGTTATTTGGCCAGATTTGGGAGAAGAGGAGGAAGTGAACTCCGTGGCCAATTTAATGATGATTACCAGAGAGCCTTTCATTTCACAAGAGGAAGAATGAGATATACTATCTAATATCATGTTGAATAACTATGGTACTGAATACTTTCATTGTGAAAAAAATCCATGTTCCTTACAGACTATTCTTCTTCCGTCTATATCAGCTCATTATCCTGCAGCAATTGATTGCTTACATACCTTACTACCCCATGAGGTAGACATGCCATTTCTGTCTAAAGTATCTATGGTAGACTTAACCTCCCAAGTTGAGGTAGCTACAGGAAAAACCTTGAGCTTTAATAAAAACCTCACCAGTGAGCAACAAGAATCTATGATCGAAATGCTTACCAGTCATAAGTCAACTTTTTCTTGGGAATATGGTGACATGAAGGGTTTATACCCACAAATATGTACACATCTCATATACATTAACAGTGAGTTCAGACCTGTCAGGCAGCCTCAAAAAAGAATCAATCCAGCTTTGAGAGAAATTGTTAAAGAAGAATTGTAGAAAATGTTAACAGCTGGCTTTATCTACCCAATCTCTGATAGTCAGTGGGTTTCTCCATTGGTCATTATTCCTAAGAAAGGAGGAAAATGGAGGGTATGTGTAGATTATAGAGAGCTCAATTTGGCAATAAAGAAAGATTACTTTCCTCTTCCATTCATTGATCAAGTTCTAGATAATTTAGCTGGGAAAAAGTACTTCTCATTCTTGGATGGCTTCAGTGGGTACAATCAAATCAAGATTGCTCCTAAGGATCAAGAAAATACTACTTTTACATGCCCTTGGGGAACGTTTTCCTATTCAGTTTTGTCTTTTGGTCTCTGTAATGCTCTTGCAACTTTCCAGAGGGAAGTCATAAGTATCTTCTCAGACATCTCATATGATTGCATGGAAATATACATGGATGACTTTACTGTTTATGGTACGACATTTTAGGAAGCTCAAGCCAACTTAAAGAAAGTACTACAGAGATGTGAAGATCACAACCTATCGCTAAATAGTCAAAAGTGCTTCATGATGATGCAGGAGGGAATAGTCCTTGGTCACTATATTTTTGCTACAGGAATTTAGGTTGATCCTACTAAAATTGAGGTCATCTCTAAGATACCCTCTCTTGCTAAGCAGAAAGAGGTACGAAGCTTTCTAGTTTATGCTGGATACTATAGAAGATTCATCAAGGACTTCAGCCAAATAGTAGGCCCCTTATACAGTCTGTTGAAGAAAGATGTAGATTTTTCTTGGACAGAGGAATGTGAAAAAGCATTTCTTGACTTGAAAGTCGCCCTTACACAGGAACCTATTCTGAAAGGACCTGATTGGTCACTTCCATTTCATATTCATACCGATGCATCAGATTATGTAATTGGAGCAGTGTTATGGCAGAAGGATGGTTCAACGGAACATGCACTCTACTATATAAGCAAAAATCTGCAAGGGGCTGAATTCAACTACACTGTTACAAAAAAAGAAATGTTGGCAATCATCTATGCCCTCAATAAATTTAGGCATTACATCACTGGTTATCATATATTTTTCCACACTGATCATGCGGAAATCTGGTATCTCATGAATAAAAGCTCAATATCCGGGAGACTGGCAAGATGGTTATTGCTGATGCAGGAATTTTTCATTACAATTGTGGACAAGCTAGGTAAAGCCAATGTGGTTGTTGATTTCCTTTCTAGAATTCAAAGGCAAGATGACTCTGTGCTTATTGAAGACTCCTCTCCTGATGAGCACCTGTTGGCAATCAAGGTTATTCACCCATGGTATGCTGATATAGCAAATTATCTGGCCACAGGAAGAACTCCTCCTCACTTCTCCCCTAAGGAAAAGAGATTATTGATAGAGAAAAACTTTAACTTTTCTTGGATTGAAAACTGCATGTTTTATACAGGGCCAGATCAAGTTATGAGGAGATGTGTACAAGAGAAGGACACTCATGATATACTGCATGCAAGCCATGATGAGCCGTGTGGTGGATATTTTGCTGCCAAAAGGACATCAATGAAAATTTTAAATACTGGTTACTATTGGCCAACTTTGCATAGAGATGTAGCCAAATATACCAGGAGATGTGATAGATGCCAATGGATGGGAAGACCAACTCGATCTGATGAGATGCCTCTATTTCAACAAGTTGTAGTTACACCATTTGACAAATGGGGACTAGATTTTGTAGGACCAATTGATCCACCTTCCAATGGTAAGTCCTACATCCTTGTATGCATAGATTATGTCACAAAATGGGTAGAGGCTAAACCTATGAAACATGCTAGGGATAATAAAGTGGTTGAATTCCTCTATGAGGAAATATTTACTAGGTTTGGTGTCCCTAGGGAAATAGTGACAGATCAAGGAGCACAATTTACTTCTACACTTATCACAGCTTTAGTCAATGAATACAGTATACGATGCAGGAAATCAACTCCTTATCACCCCCAAGCCAATGGCCAGGTTGAGGTCACCAATAGGGACATAGAGGCCATTTTGACTAAAAATGTAGATTTGCATAGGAAGGACTGGGCCACAAGGTTACCAGAAGCTATATGGGCCTATTGTACTACCTGGAAGACTGCTACAAGATATACACCTTTTGAAATGGTGTATGGTAAAATAGCTATAATGCCAATAGAATTTGAAAATAAGACTCTAAGAACAACATTAGAGATGGACATGGACTTAACAAATGCAAAAAATGACAGAATCATGCAGCTCAATGCTCTGGATGAGCTCCGAAAAAATGCCTTGCAGCATACTGAGATAATACAAAATCAGAGAATAAGGTGGCATGATAAATACATTAAGGAAAAGAAATTCAAAGTAGGAGATTGGGCTCTGCTTTATGATTCATGATATAAGGACAATTCAGGAAAATTACAAACTAGATGGTTGGACCCGTATGAAATTGAGAATGTATTTGCTAATGGTTCAGTTCAACTGGTTACAATTGATCCTGTTAGATTCAAGTTGTTAGTTAATGGACACTGCCTCCGGTTGTACCATAAACCAGTCTCAAAAGAAGAATTCATACAACAGTTCATTCAAGATCCTGCTACTAATCTTCCTGCAGCCAAAGGCTTTAGCCTTTCTCCTGCAGCTTCACCGTAATTTTGTAATGCATGCTCATAATAAAGGTTTCCTTTTTAAGGAAACCCCTTTTTCTTCATTCACACTTGTCGCCACATTTCAATTATTTATCTTCCGTCCCATCTATCCATTCCATTCATTCATCTCGTTCACCCACATCACCCATCCACCTCATTCATCCACACCACTCTTAATTATGATCTCATTCCCAACTGTCATCTCATGTCGAAGTCATCATCTTTCTCAAAACGTACAAGCATTTAATGAAGGTACGCAATATCTTTTGTTATCGCATCATTGATTTATTTCATTTTATTCATTTACTACTATGTCAGTATCAGTCATTATTACCAGATCTCCACCTATTCTTTAGTACATGTGTGGACACATGTCATACTTTAAATAGGGGGCGGGATAATCCACTTTTAAAACCTGTCCTTTCGCCGCTGTCACAACTACTCAAATAATCTTTCTTTATTATTTTTTGGTACTTTCCAAATATGATCGCATGTCTTTCATTGCATTTTTTTCATTGTAAATCAATTAAAACTGCTTGTTCAAGTATTTCATTTTTAAAAAAAAGAAAGGAAAAGTGATGGTGGGACAGAAAGAACCAGAACAGAAAGGGAAATTTTTGGATTTTAAGAAAAAAATTGAGTTCAGCTAAGGCAAAACTATGAACATGGGTGGTCAACTGGTAAGACATGAGCCTGTAGCTCATGAGTTATTAATGCAAAATCCTCAAACAGTCCAAGCATTCAGCCTCTGTGGTTGGTTGAATTACTTTTTGAGTTTAGATGCTTTCAATGAGGAGGCTGCAGGCAAATTTTTGAGAACCCTTTCTGATGGAGAGACTACAGTATGGGGTCTAACAGTTGTTGTAACTAAAGAAAGAATTGCAGAGGTAACTGGGCTTCCAGCCATTGGAGAGAATTTTTCTTCGAATGTTGTCTCTGCAAGGGAAAAATTTACAATACCCACTGATGGACCTTTGGAAGTTTCTAAGCAGGGATGCAAGCAAGTGTCATTACCTCCTCCATATCCAAAATACGTTGCTTTCATAATAAGGTATTTAACATGTGAAGGTCATTTTTCTTACCTGCATTCTTACCATTTCAAATTGCTGAGTCATATGAGGCATGGGTTAGCTGTAAATGTTTTGAACTTTTTGTTAAAATTTTCTTGAACAATGTGCCCATGGAACCCAACAGGGGAAGGATAATTCTATTGCTCACCATGGCCTTATAAAATTGTTGATTAAACACTCTTTGATAGATGTATCACCTCTTTCCTGGCAAGAATTTGTTGCCCAAAAGAGCCTGCAACTTGCAGAGCCCCCTAGGGCACTTACCCCATGGCCTCAGAAAAAGAAAGCGAAAATAGCGTCTACCAGTAGGAGAATAGGGCAAGGATCATCTACTCCTGCAACACCTGGTCCTACAGCTCTCACACCAGAGTCCTCTGCCCGGGTGCAAACTAGGTCTGCCAGTAAGAGAGAAAAAAGAAAAACAAAGGCAGGAGAGTCATCTAGGGCAGAACAAACCCCAAAATCTGACCCTCGTTCTTAGAAAAGACAATGCTCTTCTCCTGCAACATCTTCTCCTACAACAACACCTGTTGCCATCACCAGTTCACCATCATCCTCTGATAAGGAAAAATGCTCTAGGCAGTTCAGAAAGAGGAAGGCTACGAGAGCACTGTTGGTAGCCGCAACATTGCCAAGAAGAGTTTCCACAATGAAACAATGTAAATCCTCCCCTGCTTCACCTCAACTTGAGGTTATTATAATTTTAGAAGAATCTGTAGAGTCTGAATATGATATTTTTCATAATGTGTTTGAGAGTGCTACACAGAGTTCATTTGTTATTCCTGAAGAAGAACAAATTGAGACAAGGGAAGTTGAGCATAATGAAAGGGGGTTACCAAGTCTCGATGACTTGGCTATTGCGGCTATGCAGATTTCAGAGGAAGCATAGTCTTCTCCACTGCAGCAACAAGAATTCATCCTGCAGCAAGAGGAGGAAAAGACTAAACAATTGGAAGTGGCCAATGAAGCTTCATTTTCCCCTGCAACTTGTCAAGCCATTGTTGTCTACAAAAAGACATTTTTGATTGAATTTTTGGAATATTCAAAGCTACATGGAGATCGGTTACATTGCAAACCTTGACTTTCTGCCACCTAGCCCAAACTGAAATGTAACAAAGTCTTTGGGAGGAAGAAAAGAAGAAACTGAAAAGGGAAGTTGAAAGGCAGAAACATGAAATTCAGCAGTTAAAGGAGAAAATGGATGAAATGCTGAAGGTAATTGGTTAGATTATGGAATGCAAACCACCACTCAGAGTTTATGCTCTGTGCCTCAAGGAACAATTCTTGTGGTTCCATCTAGTGAGAATTTTTAGAAATCAAGATCCTATTATTCACACTGCTAAAGAATTCTACGATGCATACTAGGCAGCTCCTAATTGGCTAAGGAATTCTTTGTGTGAATTTTATTTACATGGCTTTATAATTCCATTTGAAACAGAGTGGCATCCCCTTCTGTACATTGGTGACATCCATTTGAGATCACTTATGTCTTGGGCGGCAAATGAAGCAAATTATGGCAGGCAATGGGAAGCATATGAAGAAGCTAAAAGGAATGAGCCTGTTCCATTGCGCCCTGAGAGTTCAGACCCCCATAAAATGTTCAAAACTTGGCTTACTGTGGCATATGGTTTTAATAATGATATAGCCAGGATGAAAATATTTGATCTTAGAAAACAGGTAAATGATGAGTTTTAGGAACAGACATACTTGTTTTGGAAGCTGTCATACTCCAGAATTGAGAAGAGGTGGGAGAGATTAACTATTGGGTTAAGAAGGTCTGAGCCTCACAGTCCCCTAAATTTTATGGCAGCTCTCAAATTATCAAGGAGATACATACAATTGGGCCTTCAAAAGAGATTTGAATTGTGGTTGCCATTGACATTTAGACCTCATGTGCTAATGTGGCCCCTTTATCCTTACAAAGCTACAAATATTAATGAAGATACAAAAGCTCGTAGGTATGAAAGGTGGCAGAGTTTCAGAGGTTTTTATTACAAATTTGGAACTCCATTTCAGAGTCATGCCTCAACCACTGATTTCAAAGAGACCACCAGAAAGTTTAATGCTGGAGGACCAGCATTAGGTTAAGTAGGGGGCAAATGATGAGCCCAAAATATGCTCATAATTTGGATATCATGGTGTACTTTTACTACCTTCACTTTTGTTGTTCATTGTTGATTAACTCTTTTGAAACCTTTTATTGGGGAATATCCTGTAGCAATACACTTTCATGTTCCTGCAGCCTATCATGTTGACATATCTATATTTATTACCCTGTTTGACTCCCCAAATGACTGGTATAACACATGTAGTTTTTGAATGATGAAATAGATTTAAATATGTGATTAATGAATGGATATTGTGTATGTGCCATGCGCCTTTTCTTTTGCATCTGTTACCTTGTGTTTCGCAGGTTGTTGAAGAAAGTATGATCGAGTCAAGCGCAACCAATCTCGCCCTTGCAGTAAAGTCCATTTCTTGCACGACTTCGAGGAAGCTCTGATGAAGACTATTTGACCGAAACTATTGGGATGGATTTTAAATATCAATTAGTTTGGAAAGAATGGAGCGCTAGATTCTCTCTAGGTCAGGTTGAATGGATAAACTCATTTATGAAGTATGTTCCTTAATTTCAGGATAAATTTTACATCTACGTCTTTCTCTATTAGGGTTAGTTAGTTAGTTGTTTTCCTAATTTAAATAAGTGTTCCTCCTGCACGAGTGAAAAAGCATAGTGAGATAGAAAGGATATCATGTAAAAGTTAGTATGATAATAAAAGTAGAGTCTATATGACAAGAGATAGAGTTTTTTGTTAGTTTTCATATAAATAGAACAATGTATACCATTATGAGTTTATGAATAAAATTTGATGAAGTTCTGAGTTCATTACTTGAATAATTAGTTGATGCTTGCTAAGGGGGCCCACTTAGTAAGTATCTGTAGTTAGTTAGTTAGCCGTTCATTTTCTATTGATCATAAGTTATATTTCATCTTTGAAGTTTTTGTGCAAACTCAGTCTTATATTGTTCCTGCAGCATCGGGAATCCATCCCCGTGTCTGTTCCTGTAGCATAAGGCTAGTTCATAGTTTGTCTCTCAGTCATAGCTATTATGATTTCTGCTTTGGTTAAATTATGGTTGAGTCTAGAGAACCTTGCATTACCTTCCTGTAGCATAGGTAGAATTCTTTCCAAGTATTTATTTCCATTGAGTTGTGACTGAAACTAGTTCTTAGTGCATATATTGTGCTACTCCATTTCAAGTATACGTTCCCTGGTTTGACAAGTAAATGAACGACCATGATATTAGTCGCCTTCCGGAATGTCCAATTCTCAAGATAGGTTTTGCTATGATTTTCATATCCTTTTGTGGGCACGACCACCAAGGAGGTTTCACATTCGGTTCTTGGTAATTTTCAAAGGTAGGAGCCTGAATGAGTTTTTCATCTATCAGCTTTTTCATGATTTCTAATGGTTCCCCCAAATTAGTGTACTTTCACTTGGGATAATTCTTGTTCCGTTGGGGTGGTCCTCTTTGGTCATTGAGATTGTTGATTGTTAGATTGTTGTGCTTTGGTTATTGTGTTGTGTGATGATTTTTTTGAAATTGGATTTGCGGTGTGGGTATATTTTGGCGAGGAGCACTAATGACCACCTTGGCATCGATGACACCATCATTAGTAATGTTTTTGTTCCTTGTCCATATATGAGATTTATCGTTGTAATTGGATGGTGGGTAGTTGTTTTGTTGTTTGGGGTATGATGTTGATCCCGTGGGTTGAGTCATAAGGGCTCTTTCGATACTAAGCTCCTTGGGGATCAACTGATCATATGTGGTGATGCCCTGAACCTTGAGATGAAATTCCAAGAGGCCGTCAAGGTTGGTGATGATGGTGCAAACTTGTTGTTCTTCTAGCATGGTCCACTTGCTCCGATTGGCCTTGGATTGCCATCATTGTAGGAATGAAGCGAAAGATTCACCCTTTCTATATTTTAGAGCTGAGAGTTCTTCTAGACTAACATCCATTGCAATGCTGCATGCATAGTTCTTAATGAATGTGTCTATAATTTCTTGAAATGTTCTAATGCTTGAAGGTAAGTGAGAGAACCATTCCATGGCATGACCTGCCAAACTCCTGGGAAATAGTTGCATCAGATAAGTATCATCATATGCGACTTCCATGCAATGAACCTGGAATTTCCTGATGTGATCTTTAGGGTTTCTCGTCCCTCAATATTTGTCAAATTTTGGGATCTCAAATTCCTAGGGGAATGGTTTCATTACTAGGCTCCTATCAAATGGATATGGACACAAGTTGCTTGGTGTCTTCATTGTTCGCCCTGATTGAAGATCTAGAACTTGTTGTGAGAGAAATTTGATTTGTGTCGTCACATCGTTTTATGGATTAGGGGGTGGGATGAAGGTGTTTTGAGGTGTTTCGATTGTGGGTTGGATGGGTGGGTTGGTTGGTGTGTTGTTTGATTGTATCTGTATGTTATGCCGAGCTAGGTAGGCTTCCACCTGCTTTTGTATGAACAATGCCTGTTGTTGATCTTGTTGTTGCTGCGCTAAGATTTGTGCTTGCTGTTGTTCCAACAATGCTTGTTGTTGTGCTTGTTGCTATTCTAACAACGCTTGTTGTTGGGCTACTAATTTAACTGCCTGTTGTTGCTCTTAATATTGCTTAATTTCTTGTTGATATGCTTGCAATTGCATTGCTTGTCTTTGTGCAAGAAGTGCTTGTTGTGCTTGTGCTTGTGCCACTTGTTGTTGTAATAGAGCTTGTGCTTGAGCAGTTTTTTGTGCTTACAATACTTGAGCAGCTTGGGCAGCTTATTATTGTTGTTGTTGCAATAAAGCTTGGGCTTGTATAGCTTGTTGCGCTTGTAATGTGGCTTGTGTAGCTTGGGCAGCTTGCGCAACTTGAGCAGCTTGTTGAGCAGCTAGTTGTACGACCTTTTGTTTTTGCACTTGTTGGTATCCCCTTTAAAAAGCAGCTTGCAATGTCACATTGTATTGGCTTGATGTGGTGGAAGTTGGTGGTGGTGGGGGTGGTGGTGGATTTAGAATGGCATTTGTGGTAGTGGTGAACGATGATGTCATGTTGATGATTTGATTGGTGGATGGTGTTTTTGATGTGGTGGTTTGAGTGATAAGCGGTGCTATTGATGTGATTGGTCCTTGAGAGACCATGATTTATGATGTTAGGGGGGTGTTTGATGATGTTGCAATTGTTTGTACATTTGTCGTATGTTGTTGCGATATTGACAAGTTTTGAGTGTTTGGCATAATGCTTTGATTGATGCTTGGGATGTTTGTTTAGTTGATAGTTGGTAGGGGGGAAGACCTAAGACAAGGAGTGGTGTGGATGTAATGGCAATGGTAGTAGAGGTGGAAATGTGAAGGGCGCGAGTCCTTGCGAAAATTTTGTGGTGCCAAATATGCCCCCTGGTCCAAACATATCTCCCTCTTACGAATTTGTGAGAGAAGTTTGAGGTGTAGCGTGAAAAAATGATGATGATGGATCATGATGGAAAGTGAGAGGAACATTCTTATGTAATGGGTTTTTGGGTATGTTTTGTTCCAAGATGGTATTTCCATCCAAGCTTTGATTATTAACAAGGGGGTGTGTTTTAATAGCATTAAGAAATGTATTTCCCTTATTAACATTAGGTTGGGTTGGAGCAAGATATGTCATGATTTTCGGAATGTTTTGAGTGATATTTTGGGATGGGGGTGTGGATGAGATTGGAGGAAAAGATGTCTCCACTATGGTGCTCATGTCAAAATCCAAAGGCAATTTTCCCCCTTGCTTTGTTAGTTCAAGCATGTATAATGAAGGGTTAAGCCTCATCATGATATTGACGATCTTATGGTTTTCCGTATTTTGAAGCATTTCAGTTATTTTGTCATGACACATCCCAAAGGGGAGGTCCTCTCCTTGGGCTTCTTCTTGTGGGTTTTGCGATGATGTTGGAAGGTTAACTGTGAGATTTCCAGACCCAACAGGATTCATTTCAGGAGTGTTTTGACTTAAATCACTTGAAGCAGGTGTTTCTTTGTTGGCTTCCATGCTCTTCTTGTATTGAGATCTAGTTTGAACCATAAAACAAAGATCAATTTTTTAAGAATGGGAGATGAATCTCTTGATTCTTTGGATTGATCTTTACGTTATGCCCAAAGTAGAAAATTTTAGGATATCTTGAGGATCGAAAGGTGATATGATGCTGTAAGGTATGTATGATGTGGATGTTATGATCTTTTGATAAATCTTGAAGGAGATTCTAGGCTTTTAGGACTTTCGGATATGTTTCAGATTTTTGATTTTGATTTGATTTTGGATTTGGGATTTGTCCTTGATTTTGATTTTGATTGCTTTTGATTTTGAATAAAAAGACCCTAAGATGTTGGATGATTTATCTAAGGGATATATTTGATCAAAGGATGATAATTTGAATATGTGTGGGGAGAAGGATGCATCTACCCACACCTATTCACACGAGATGATAGTTTCACTAAGCATATGAAGAAGGATTCATCTACATATATTGAGCAAAAGAAGATGATTGTGATAACTTTGACTAAGAATATGCAAAAGGATGCACCTACACATACCTAGCCAAATGTGTTTTTGATAAATTTTTCAAGGATTTTGTCGCAATGATTTTGATGATTTTTTATTTTGCCAAAAGTTCTAGTATTAAGGATGATTTCAAGATTTTCCATAAGGTGATTGTGAGATGATTTTTGTTTTGACGTTTCAAGGATGGATGAAAAATATTTTTATTTTCTTTGATCCTAAGATGAACCTAAAAAAGACACTTTGTTTGCCTACCTAGGTATTGAAGAACATACAATGCTTCTATAGACCTTTGTAACCAAGAAATGATTCCATTTGAACATACTTTTTTGGATTTTGAAACAATGACTTTTGCTTTGGACTTTTTCAAGAATTGCACGTGAGGCTTCAACACACATGAAAGTTCATTTTGCTTAGCTTTACTTAATGGCTTCTTTTTACCAAAAACACTTTCTTCGATTAAGTTTTCAAACGAAGATGTCCAATGTCTAAATTTCTTCAAACCCCACAAGATATGTTATGTGGAAATTCAATGAACTCAAGGCAAAGGTTTTCCTATTGTTTACTTTAGTAGACAAATCGAGATGTAATCCAATGTTTAGAAACCTCTAAGGATGTAAATCCCAAGGGAAAGCAATAACATATGGATTGAGTCAATTGTATTTGTCCCCCAAATGGTTTGAAATTTGGATGAAGATGTTAAGTGTTTGTTTTCAAGATGTTTTCGATCAAGCAATGCATTTTGTAACCAAGAATAAGTACAACCCAATGGATGTGTAAGACAATATTTGTTGGATTCCCACTTGGACAAGTCCATCTACGCTTATCTTTAGCGAATGGTTAGATGCTTGACCCCAAGTTGGCTCCCCTCCACGACACTCACTTATATGGGGCAGCCAAGCATCAACACCCATGAAACTCCCATGGCATGTTTTCCATTTCTTCTAAAAGACCGTAAAAATGTGGGGTGGCTTGAGAATGACTGTTCTTGCACCAACAAATAGATTAAAGGATTTTGGCCAATTCTAGCACATGGGTTCTAGTAAGGACTTTCCATTCGTGGAGATTGACCCATACGGCAAGAATCCCCTTTCGGATCCATCTTGTCAGAATCAACCGCGTGATATTGGAGTTTACTCCAACACCCATGTTTATATACCGGTTGGAAATACTCTTGGATTTAGAGTGTTACCGGTTGAGTTGTTCCCTTGGGTGAGTACTTTTTCCCCAAGGCAAGCCCTCTAGGATAAACAAAAGTGAGTAAAGAAAAAATACGTAACTTGATCAATCTTTGATGGCAACAAAGAGAGAGAATATACGCAAAAATTCCCCCACTCACACTCGCACAAGATCTTGTTCAATTTTAAACCCAAATCGAAGTGTGGAAGTGATTGCTTTATCTCACCCTAAAGTCATGAAAAAGGCCTTTTGATTCTCAAGATCGCTATAAAGCGCGAGAGAAGCACACACGTCCTTTTTCAATGCCTTTAGTTTAAGTAAGCTTTCATGAAAAACAAAGTTGCACTTGTTCTTTTTAAATCCACAAAGCAAAATGTGAGTTCTTTTTAAGCACCAAAAGACGAGTGAGAGATACTTTGTTCAATTGTTAATCCAAGAAAAAAAATCTAGTAAGTTGCATTCCTAATGTTCATTTTAGCCTTTGCAAGAAGAAATTGAAAGATTCTTTTTAAACCCAAACAAAAATTAGTGTCCTAAGAAAGAAGAGAGCAATTTCGTGAAAAAATGTTTAAACAAACACTAAAGTGTTAAAAAACACTTTAATCTTGCAAAACATCATCTTCATTACTTCTCCTCCTTTCGTTTTCCCTTCTCCTTCTTTGTTCTCCTTCATTATCTTTCGTTGTTGTCCTTGTACCTTTTCCTATTCCATCAAAAAGGCAATTATGTGAGGATTAAATTCATTTTGATTAACTCCAAATAATAACATGATCCAAATTTGTAAGGACAAATGATTTGAATAGAAAGAGGCATTCATAAGTGAATCATGATTTCCTTAGACTTTTTAACAACAAATATAAAACTAGAAGGTTTTCTAAAAAGTTTCTCTTGTTGATAATTTAATCCCAATAAACTAAGATTTTGCATGAAAAGTTTATTTAAAGATAAAAACCATCAAATTTGTTAGACCCCTTCCTTCACACTTGATATTGACTAAAAGTTATTAAGCCCATAAATTAACCATAAATCTTTTAAACACATCCTTTTAATCCTAAAAGTTAACTATTTCAAAATAATCACAATGATGTAACAAATTTTGAAAGCTCATAAAATTTGTCAACCCTAAGGACTACAAATTTCAAAAAAAATGTACCCAATTGGTTGCTAAAGTCATTCCTTAAAGATAAATATTGTTAAAAGATTAAATGTGAAAGGCTTTTTTTTTTAAACTTTAAATCAAAGTCAACTGTTCAGTCCAAAGCTTTTAAAAGAAAGATAAGATTTGAAAGAAATGCATTTTTTTTTGGATGATGTAAATCAGAATTGTCAACCTTCACCAGCGTACACCTGATAGGGTATTTAAGATAGTGTTCTATCAGCTATAAAACTCATAAATACCATATAGAAATATCTCAGCTTTTGGCAGGACACCTAGATATAAGAAAAAGACATGTTAGTACAAACCTGGACCATTAAAGAAAAGTAGATCTATCCATAATATCAGACAACAACTATCTTGGAGACTTATACGTGCAGATGAGTCTTAGCTACACGGTAGAGAAACATTTCAAAATGAGTTCTTGACTCAATTTAAGACAAATATATGATCGAAAAAAAAAGTCCAAGTTGGCCATTAGAATTGTGAATTGTTTCAAGTGCTTTCTCACTAGTGAACGTAGTAAAAATTGAGTGATAATGAAAGGGTTTGCATTGTAATTAAGAACGCTTGTTCTTATTCCTCGAAGTATTGCCTCTTCTTATATAAAGAAAATAACCCATCACCGCTGCATACTCCCAATGTTTCCTTTCCCTCCTTATGTCTAATCATTGAGTGATTAATAGTGTATCTTCTGGTAGATAGGAAAAGCACACCATTTCATAATATTCTACCTACCACCCTTCTTCCTTCTGCCACACTTCTTCTTTTGCTATTAACACTCATAAACCAACACCTGTTCTAACTATTAAATTCATTATATCCATTCTATTCATGCAGACAATAGCTAATGCTTATTACGCCTTTAAAAATAGACAATGAATAGACATTTAAGTGTTAAGAACATACAACGATATGACATATGATAATGGCGCATAGTAGAAGTTGGGATGAATGAATAATATGATTTCAAAAACTTTTGCTAGAAAATCAAGGGCACGTGTAAGGAAAAATTCAACAACCCTTGTCAGCGAAGTCTACAGACGCTATTGGATGTCCTCACAAATGGAGGCAAATGAGATTAACACTTGACCTAGCTATTTCTTGCGCATTTGACAGTGACAAACATTGATCAAACTATAAAAGCTATAAAGTAAAATTCAAACTGTGTAAGAAGACCGAGCATAAATGTAAGAAACAGACAACAAAATCCTCTCAACAGATAATGTATATTTCGAATACAACAAAGAGAATTTTAAAAAAAAAAATCTGTCATTCAAATCACATCTTATAAATCCACTGTTGGAGAAATAACTTCATGTCTCAAGCAAGTATTGAATGCAACAAGAGACAAGTTGCACCTACAAGGTTGTGACCATACTCAATAGAAACAAGGGACAAGGTGTAACTTAATACACATCTTCCTGTAGCTGGATCATGAAAATATGAGCTAAACCGATAAAACTCAGGACAGTGATTTGCAATTAATGCCTATCATATAACACATATATATGACTTAAACGAGCAGACTCATGAAACACTACTGAGCTTATCAATCTATTGTTTAAGAAGGTGCACAAAATATGAACAAGAGAATAGTCATATATGGAAAAAGATAGTCATTATGACAAAATGCAATCATAAAAGGAATGAAAAGCACAAGAATGCTGAAGCATAAACCATACACGTTAGCCTTTGGAAATTAATTCAAGATATAGAAGCATAGGCTAAACACGTTAGCTTTTGGAGATTTTCCAGCAAATGAAATCCAATATTAAACTATCACATCAGTTATTAGCTTTTGAAGACTTTCCAGCAAAATCCCTCCTTCTAGTGCCATGATGAAGCACCCAAAAAATCTGCAAACACTCATAACCTCAAATGCACAATAAGTCATGGGTTTGCACATTAAGTCATGTGTTAGTCATATGCAAATCCATAAAATGCCTCTATGAAATAACAATGTCATGCTCCAAAGATGCAAACAAATAACAAAGAAGATCAAAAAGACATATAGAAGAAAGACAAGCACCTATTCCATATTGGATTGGTGTCAAATGTGCCAATGACCCTTTCCCAATCCTTGCTAAAACTCACAAGATGCAATGCAATATGATGAAGAGAAAAATTAGTTCTCAAATTAAGAGAGTAAATTTGCATGAAGGTGTAGATGATCTGATGAAGAATGAGACCCTTCATTTATAGAATATTTTGATGAGAGAATGGCCAAATCGATGAATGTGGGACAAAGATTTAGCCAATGAAAAGAGGCCACTTGTCAAATTACAATAGGTTGAGGGATGTGCAAGTTTTGGCCAATGTGCCCAAGAGAGGGAGATTTCAAAATTTGAATTTGAGAGTAAATGTTGAGAGGGGGACAAAAAAATGAGAAGTTAATGCAATGTTGGAAGGGACAAGTCAACTTGTCTTCATTTTCAAACTTGAGGGAATATTCTATTTTTATGCCAAGTTGAAAGAAAATAAGGATTTTAATAAATCAATAAATTGATTTATTTGTGCAAGTGGGAAAAGCTAGAGGATGTGATGGGTGGATAGGTTAGTTTAATCAGGATTAGATTAGCTTAATGATGATTAGGATTTTTTTGACCCCTTTGTCTTGAATATTTGGATTTATTTTAAATCAAGAGGGAGAAATATGAATTTGGGATTTAATTAAATGAATGTTTGATTTATCTAATTAAAGGTATGATGCAAGATAGAGGTGAATTAATTTAAGGAATATGAATCTAGGGAATGATTTATGAGAGATGAAATGTTATTATTTGATTGATTTATTTAAATGTGGTAATGGTAGGCTTAAATCAAATAAAGTTAATTTATTTAATTTAAATGAATGATGAACCTGATTTACCTGATGAGTGGACCTAATTGAATGCATAATGCTAATTTTGCATGTCTACAATTCCTTGCTTACCAAATGCTAGATGAGAGCTGGAAGCAATAAAAGATGTCCTACAAATTGAAAAAAAAGAGAAAAATATCTTATCTTGGCCTGAAATTAGCTCTTCTCTTGTTAATGAATACAACACTGAAGGTTTATTTTCAATGGCCTTTCCAACATTGTTCCCCATTGGAGCAACACTTCCCCTTCAACCGAGAAATATTAAAATTTAGTTGAATGAATATGCCCTCCACCTGATGAGATATTTTGACCACAGATTTGGAAAACATGTTAGGTTTAGATATTTTATCTACAACTTGATTATGAGACATTGCAACTAACAAACTATCTTTGTTTTTGTTAGAGCGGATCTTGAGGACAAAATCACTAGGTCATTGATTGATTTGTGGCAATAGCTTCAAGCTTCTCCCGACTGCCAACTAGTCAAGCAGTTGATGTGATTTGGTGCATCGTTGCATGGGACCCACTCTTTCTAGAGATCTTGTCGAGCCCAACTAACCGCTATGATCAAATAGCTTGGTATACCCTCCGTTTTTTTCACTTTGAGTTGTGTAGACACAAAATGGGTTGACCCACAAAATGTTTTCTCTTCTGCATCTTGTTTAGTAATGGAGCCTTGAACAAAAACACTAATAGATAGTGTTGTTCAGAATCCACATATAACATCTTTACATTTGCATCATAGATTCTCATTTTTCCGTGAGGAGGTGATCAAAAAGCTTTTGCATGCAAAATATTATTGGTATAGATATGAATGGAAACATCATGGATCTACACATGTGCATGGTTTTCTATGGCTTCCAGAAGCTCCTGACATGGATACTCTTGATTGGTCCAATTACCATGATGTTACCACAACAAGACACTTTTTTGATAGATACATTTTAGTTTGGAATCCATGTTTCCCTGCACAAAGATTGCTTAGAATGTATCATTGCTCTAAAGAAAAATCGTGCTTGCTTACCATGAACCAGATCCTGACCAATGATCCAATCATAGATTATGAAGAGTTGCTAAACACAGTTCAAAGGCACACAAAATGCTCTGAATATACTTGTTTAAGAAGAAAAGGAGAGAAATTGCAATGTCAGTATAAAGCACCATGGCAATAGTAGCTTATCTCTACATTAGCATCTACTGTTGAGTCTAACAAATCCTACAAAATAGCAAGAAATGATGATCATCTAAATATTCACAACCTAGTTATGCTTTCAATTTGGCATGCCAATGTTGACTACCAGCCAGTTGTTTCTAGGAAAATTGTTTTGAATTATATTTCTAAATATGTAGCTAAATCTGAGAAAAAATCAGAAAATTATCTAGATATGTTGAAAAGAGTTGCAAATACAACTATAGTTGAGGATAGAGCACTAGTTGCATATCAAAATTTCATGATAAATATGCTTGTGGAACGTGACATCTCTACATAGGAGACATGCCATATGTTACAAAAATTGTCTCTTCTTACTTCAAGCTGACAATACATTTTCTTGAATGTTGGAAAAAAGACATGGTTTTGTATTAAAAAAGATGATACTAATGAAGATCTGCACACAAACTATATTCACTGCTATATGCAAAGGCCTCCAAAGTTAGCTGCTTTATCCCTAATTGACTTGGTCAGCCTATATACACACTCACAACAACACAAAAAGGATAAATGGAAACCAAGGCACTAGCCTGGAGTTGTCCTTGTTTACCTGTTATTCAATACTACCCCTGCTGAAGATACAAAGACATTTGAAACATTTTTTTCACTGAACTTATGTTATACAAACCTTTCTAGAACATGCAAACATATATAGGTCTTCTAAGAGAAGAGATAATAGAAAATTGGAAACTTCTAAAAATGGCTAGTTATCATCCTTGGCATGTTAATAGACTTCCAATTACATCCACAATTGAAGAATAGGATGATAGTGATATTGATGATTTGAACCATCGTCCTTCTATGGATGAATATGAATGGGAAGTTTTCTCTCAACTTGGTGCTACTAATAACTTTAGTCAAAATTAGCTTCAGCTATTGGGTAGGTGGGATATTGATATGAACCATCCATGGAATACAAACCATGCTCCTGAAGAACTCCATAATATTTCTTTGTAGTTCATCTCATTAGCAAAGGCACAGATTGAGCAAGCTATGGTTCAATTCTTTCCTGTAGATATGTTAGCCCATCAACTTTCACCAAAACAATAAAATTTGGCCCTTCAAATAATCCAAACCCATTAATGAATCCTTCACCCAAAGGCCCTCTCTACGTGATTATTCAAGGGATAGCTGGCACTGGAAAATCCTTCTTGATAAATTGTATTCAAAAACAAATGAACACGTCTTTTGCTACACCCAATAGCTGGTTGCTCACATTGGCTCCTACAGGTTTCACCGCATACAACATATGTGCCTCTACAATCCATATAGCACTTTGGATCCCCATAAAGGATATGAACCCATTTCAAGGGTAGCAATTGACATTATTCCAAGAACAATTTAAGTATATTCAACACATTTTGATCGATGAAATGAGTTTTCTAGGCCCAAAGTTGCTACTGAAAATAGATAGTTGGTTACGCCAAGCATTCCCAGATAACTAAATAGAGCCATTTGGCAATGTTTCTATGATCCTTGTTGGTGATCTTTCCCAGTTGCCACCTATCATCGATACACTTATTTATAATTCATGCTCATCAACTATAGCCCTATGACACACTTTCACGGTCTCAATAACCCTAGACACTATCTTTCGCCAAAAGGAGATAGCCCTTCGCAACAAAAGTTTTGGGAAATCCTTCTCCATATAAGAAATGTTGAGGCTCTTCATGATGATTGGGAAGAGCTTATGAAACAAACAAATAAAATGATCTCAGCCACATAAAGAGAACAATTTGATGTTGCTACACACTTATTTTTAACAAATGACTTGGTTGTATTCCACAAAAAAAAAATGATCAAACAATTAAATATACCCATATCCATTAGCATTGCTCAGATGGCACAACAACAGGCATCTGATCATGGAGATGATGACCAGCTTCTCCCAAAATTGCTACTTTGTGTTGTTGAACAGGTGATGCTAACAATGAATTTATGGATTGAAGCTGGACTAGTCAATGTTTCCCTCGGTGTTGTTACAGTTGTTGTGTACAATCCAAATTCTAAACTGCCAAGCCCACCTGACTATGTTGTTTTCCACTTTCAAAATTACATTGGTCCACCATGGGACCCAAAACATCCAAGAGACATCCCCATCCCAGCTATAAGTCGTGGGGGTTGAACACAAATTCCACTCACTAAAGCACATGGCTTAACATTGGATAGAGAAATAATAAACAGAGGTAGCAAAGAGAGGCAAGGGTTGACTTTTACAACTATTTCACTTGTAAAATCAATTGAAAAACATTGTATTGATCCACCTTTCTCATTTGAGAGATACTCTAGGCTTGGCACCAACAAGTACACTACGCGTTGTTGCAACGAGGAAACACATTTGGAACAATTGCAGCCCTTGCCAAGTGCTTCTGGTTCCACCCGATAGTCTGACTTACAAAAAGGGCTCCAAGATAATTATTATTGCATCTACCTCAGCTTGTGTGCCATCACCTTCTCAAGCATTTTCTAAGTTGAATCTTTAAAAACCATACCAAGTAATAATTTGTGCAAAATGTGTATAATGCCAAAAATACACAAATAACTAGAGGCTATAGCTTGTACATGGCAATTCCATGTTTTGATGATTCTATTCTATTGATCTGCTGACTTCTTGCTCTAAGATTTTGTTGTGCAATTCTTTTACTATATGGTATTCAAACCAATACACTATTTTGTATATTCCATTTGCCCTTTTTTTTTAAGTGTTTTAAAGTTCCATGATGTCAACTATTTATTGGCATACCTAGAATTCTCTTCCAATTGATTTTAATATACAGTGGTGGAAACAAACAGTTATAGTTCTTACACATTAATACATATGCAGATACAAACAACTTCAGTTGTCTAAGATGCATAGAGATTGGAACCAACAATAACTAGAAAACAAATGTTCTATAAGTCAATAACGTCTTTAGAACATTGAAATATATTAAACTATATATGCACATGTTGTACATGCATTCTAAAAAAAATTGTCTTCCATTTGACTAATTATAAGTTTAAAATCCTCCAATGATGTTTTTTCTATTCTGATAGCCTATATACGTTGACTTCTCACATTTCTCCTTCATGCTTTCCTTCCAAAAATTTTAATGTCTTGCTGTTAACTTTTCAATTAGTTTTATTTGATTCAAATTGCTACAAATGTTTGTCTACAAAATTATTTTCCTGTCATTTCACTGTTTCATTGTTCCTATATATTAGATTCATAGATATATAGTCTTGTCTACATTGATTTTCTTTTCCATCATACATGATAAAATTCCATGCTATTTACTATGGCTTGCTCAAGCATGTCCACAACAACCATGGATTTTATTGGCTTTGTGGTTTCCTCATCGTTCCTCACTCAATGGACACAAAATGGTAGGTGCTTACTCATGTGACTGTTGATAGATCCTTGCATTGTTGCAGAATGCCATGTAAATCAATACATCTAATATTCATTGCTCTAATATAAGGATATGAATTGTTTTCAGTGCCTTGTGAAATGACAGACTCATGTGTTTGTTTCATAGAATACTTGTCAAAGAAACTGCTATGCACCTCCCTTATGCAACTCCCTTATGTGCCAGTTTGGAGAGCTCTGCAACTATCCTCCTCTACAACCTATGACAACTTTTTCGTTGTTCTTGCGGTAAGCCATGCTGCAATTCCTTTTCCCCATTCCATACTTATCTAATTTCAGACATGTGTTTTCATATAACAATATGAAATGTTGCTTTGTAGTTGTATCATGTTGCACCCAACACAAAGATAGAGCAACAAGAAAAAATGCAGCCCATGTATTCGACAATTGGTCCCAGAAAGATGCCCAAAGCTCTGAGTGTAAACAAGGTTTGTATTACATATTTATATTTTCCTATTTTATAGATTCAATTTTCCTCTCCCTCATGGCTAGATACTGTCTATATATTTGTTGCTTTATATAAACATTCATGCACGGATTTATACATGTACTTGACTAGAATAACTATAGTCTGTTGTTCATATTAGATTTTCCCATGGTCCTATACTTTCCTCTTATGCAAACCCCAGTGGGAATTTCAAACAAATAGCTAATAGGAAAATGCAAACAGTTACATCAATTGCATCTTTTGTATTCATATGTTTCATGATATTTTGTTTCCCTTTTCTCTTTCAAGCTCCCTATATTTTGAACTAATATGTTTCATGTTATTCAAATTCACTTATATCTTAAATCCCACATTAAACACATTAATTTACATGATAAGCAATTTATGTAAGAATTGAGCTGTGAATTCAAAATTCAAGTTATACTCTTTTCTATTCAACCCAAGCAAATAGAGAAATTATAAAAGAGCTATTAGAATAATATTTCACAGCCAGAAACCTACTCTTAATCTACAATTTCTCCTTTGTTAATGGCTATAAATCCAAAAGCGCACAGAGATACCTGTAAACAATGAACAGACAACGGGAAAAACACTATCGCTATCCATATTTTTTGAAAATAGCAAGAACATTTAACCATAATTTCTCCACCCATGTAGAGGGATAATCTCTTCTAGCTCTCCCAAATCCATATGACATCAAAGATACAACCATATAAGAAGGAATAATAAGCACACATTAGTGTTATTCTAATACCTCTTTTACAATTTCTCTATTTCTCTATAGGATTTAGTACGAGGTAATGCATTTGGAATTTTAAATGAAGTTTGTGGGGTTATACTCTTTTTTACATGGGTGTTTTGCATAGATAATTAATTTATTGTTAATGTCTTCTTGTTATATGTTTTTAAATGGGGATTTCATCAACCCAACCATGAATAGGATTTATTGACTAATAGATCTTTTATAATTCATGTTTTTTACACAGATAGACAACACTTGTCAAGGGCTTTTATTGGAAAACTAGAGCTTACCTCTTAAACAAAGGATCTACCTAAATCTTCCTCATTTCTCAATACACATAGATAACCAAAACCATAAACCAACGACGAACAAATTAATAACCCTAAACATATTTTTTAAGGAAAGAAAGGACATTTAATTGCAATTCCTCCATCCACACATAATGATAATCTATTTCAAATCTCAATAATGGGTATAACAAAAAAGATACAAATGTTTGACAAGAAGACAGACAATAAATTAACCATCTATGTGAACTACTCATTTAAAATGATGTATAATATACATATATATATAGATGCATGTGAACATATATATACATATATATATACACACACACACATGTATATACATGTATACATGTATATATATATATATATATATATATACATCTATATATATATATGCATGTATACATATATATACATGTATACATATACTGGATTACATGTATATCTACATGTATGTATACGTATATATGTATATTGGGTACTTTGCATAAATGATTAATTTATTATTCATGCCTTTTGGTCTCTCCTTATTGTTCCTTTTCATAGCAGGTTGGAGGGTTTTAACACTCATGTGCTACAAAATGTGTGAGGAAGTATATTGATTAAATTTCATTGTCGAAAGACCCATTTCAAATAGTATTTTATTAATGCTATGGAAAAAATTATATCATAGCAGAATATGTGCAAAATATGTTTGGTGGCTTATAAGTGTTATTGTAATAGTTCTTGAATCTGTTCAACTTTATATCTTTAGCTGATACACTATTTGTTTGAAATTTCTATTTGTTAAGAATAGAGCTGTGACAATGCAAATGAATAAACCTATTTTCTTGCATATTTTGGAGCACATATTCATAATGCCAGAATGCATATTCTAACAATGCAACTAAATTAAAAATATTTTCTTGCATATTTTGGTGTATACTTTCTCGCACTACAACATTCTCTGCTCTATGCATCTTTCGAGCTATACACATTCTCTACATTTAGTCCCTTTGTGTTGTTCTAATTAATTTAAATGGAAATCCTTAGAAAGAAGATGCTATAGATTCTCAATTGCTACATAATTTATTCTTGTGTTTGCATATATAAATTTGCACATTCATTGACTTGCTTCTTTGTACCCTACTAACAAATAGAGTAATTGTATATGCTAGAGGTGTTTTCTCACCCAAGGTTTAATGCATTTTGTGGTTGTTGTACTATGGCCGGTGGATGAGGTAAATGTGGTTGGTCAAAGTAAATGCAATATTGAATGTAGCAGTGTGGGAAAGTATATTTTGATTAAGTTGCATTACATATATATATATATAGATGTATACATGCATATATATATGTGTGTTCACATGTTTCCATCCACTATATGTATACATGTATATATATGTATGTAAATGTAATATTGTATGTTGGCGTGTGGGAGAGTATACTTTGATGAAATTGTATTGTCAGAAGAGCGATTGTGGTATTGGTTTGATAGTAGGCTATTGTTAAATTTTTCGCATTCGGCTCCAGTTTTTAGCAAGTTGGAGGGTTTTAAAATTGTTGAGCTATGGAATCAGTAAGTCATTTTGCATGGGTATTTTGCATAAATGATTAATTTATTGTTTATGTCTTTCATTCTTTGCTTATTGTTTGTTTTGATAGTAGGTTTCAGTGTTTGAACATTGATGTGCTATGTAATTTTCAAATTGTTCAATGCTCTAACAACTCAATCCAATTCCCCTTGTGGTTGTCAAGCATCACCAATAGTACATTTAAGGGAAAAACTTCTCTATTATCAATAAATAGATTCGCTGACCCACTTGCAAATATTATTCGTCATTTCTACTTTCTAGTTGTGTTTATTGATTTTGGATATATATTTACTAATCTTTCATCCTTTCTTACTCATATTCTTTCCCCATCCATTGAAATACCTCTCTTCTATTTTCAGGTGCTAGAATAAAGCATACATGACAAATCCAAAAGATGGAACTCAAAAAAAATTTAGTGGATGTTTCATATTGCTTTTGCTTGGGGATTTGGCAAGGGTCCCCGAGGCTCCATGATGTCAATATGGTAGGGTGGATAATGAGCATGGGTTTTCTATTTTGGTTTTTCATCCCATGTATCTTTTCTCACATAGATACATGTATAGAAAACATGGTTTGTAACAACATAAGAAATACTACCAAGTGGTTGCAATGGACTTGACACTTTTATTGTCTCACCCTAAAACAATGCACATATGTTATTTATCTCTTTTGACTCTCCAATTGCACTAACCAATCATTCATTGAAAATTTGATTTTTTAATTCTAAATTGTGTTGTAATTCGCTATACTTTTCTTCTATGAAAATGTTTACTGTGGGTTCCAATTCATCTATGATTTAACTATGATTTTTAACTGTTCTTTTAATAGTTGTTTTACAATTTCCCTATTTCGTCTATAATATTTAGTGGCAAATAATGTACCTTGAATCTTCAATTGAGAAACCAATTGTTACATATAAATTGGTGTCACACCTTGTCTACATAGTAATAGAATTACAGGTGGAGATGCCTATAACTAATTTCCATCTCTCATCAAAAAACACATGCATACTAAAACTTCAATTTCCAAAACTATAGAGATATACTAATTATACAAAACTATTTAATATTGAACGTCTTCCTTTGATGGAAAAAATGTGTACTTTTTTAGTCCAATTAAAAAAATTCATGCATGAGTGATGACCCTTACAAAAAACTTCCATTTACATCAAAATTAAATAATTAATTGATTGAATAACGTACACAAAAAGTGACAATATACATGTGCATCTGAAGAAATAATTATTTTAAATTTGAAATTTAATTTAATTTTTAAGTTTCCACTTTTAAACAAATTTAAAAACTGATTTCCTGATTTTCTAATAGTATTAAATAAAATTTATAGAGAAAGTTATTTGTGATTACTTGACTCATAAATTCTAACTCATATGTTTCATTCACGATGACCTGTCCACATGTAGAAAAAAAGCATCAGCCCTCCTCAACGGGAAGATCACCCACCATGGAAGACCCCTATCAGTTGATTGTCACATGTCGGTGCATGTGACTGCTAGTATATCTTGGATTGGAAAGATGGGCTCCAAAGCAAGTAATACTAGTTATGACAGCCCGCTCTGAAAAGTTAAATTTGATGTTAAACTTTGTGTTGGAAGAATAAATCTTCTAGAAGACCTCTACGACATAACCTCCATTAATCATTTGTTAGTACTGGGAAGATATTATGCAATATGTGCTTGGAGTCAGGTTTATTTATTTAATGGTTATTGATGTGCACTTAATTCAACTATAATGATTAGTTCATGATAGGCAGGTTTACTATTGCAATCAATGCATTTTCTTTTGTATTAGGCACTCAGCCAATGAGATTGTTTCCTTTAAAATATTTTTGGCTTTTTCCTATAGTCAAGAATTTTGTGCATATTTTTGGTGTAGGAAAATCATTTTTTATCTCTTTTGCTATTGGTTTGAGTAGGTGTATTTTTAATTTAGCTTTAAGTAAAATAGGAAAAATAGGGGAACTTTATATAATGTTGGGAACATTATATATTGTGGCAAATATTTAATTAGGGATGCATGTAGTGTGAGTTTTGGCGGCAAGTTGGTTGGTACTAAAGCAATACATGCATGTTTAATGCATTAAATGCAAACCTCGCTATATGTGTTGGACAACTAGTGTGAAGATAAGCAGAGAATGCCTGGTTAATTTGCATGTTGTTTGTTTACTGTTTGTTGAGAAGCTTGCATGTTTATGGCCATGGGTTGTCATGGTCAATGTTTGTCATTCTTTGTAATGGTAATGGTGTACAATTGGTGAGTGGTATGTCTGCTTGTTTTTCATACATAGTAACTATAAGTGTTAGAGGGAAAATTGAACGATTTTGGCAATGTTTGAATGCATAGCTAATTAATGGAATGTTGGTGGGTTTTTTGGTTTTGCTTTTGTTTATTCTTATTTGACTATCATTTGTTGGAAATCTTGTGGGTATTTTAGCTCTTTGTTGCATTTTTACATGTGGGTACATGTGCAGTGAATGCATGATTAATTTATGAATTCTTAGGTGAGTGTTGGGTTTTGTTTGTGCTCATTGTTGTTTGTGTGTTGTTTTTTGAAAATCTTGTCCAAGTTTTTTAGCTTGTTTGTTATTTTGTAAAAGTGTAGTGTTGGTGAATGTCTAGGTTGTGTATTTGTGATATGGATAACTAGTTCATGAAATCTTGGGCGAGTGTTGGATTTTGTTAGTGTGTATTCTTGTTTTATTATTGTTTCTTGGAAAGATTATGTGTTTTCTACTTGTTCATTGCAGTTTTTCATGTGGGTATATGTGCAATGAATGCATGGTTCATTCATGAAATCTTAGGCAAGTGTTTGATTTTCTTTGTGTTTGTTCTTATTTGTTTATGGTTTGTTAAAAATTTTGTGTGTTTTTTAGCTATTGGTTGCACTTTTTCATGTTTGTTATTCTACAAAAGTGCACTGGTGGTGAATAGCTTGGCTATGTGTTTTTGACACTTGATGACTAGAAGTATTGCTTGTTGTTACAAGGTGTAATGGTGTAAATGGGTATAGTGAATGCATTCATTATGTGTTTATTGCTTGTGTGGGTAGTAGGGTATGAGCAAGGCTTCAAAATCATAGTGTGTGAGATGTGCGGAAGGCTTGGCGAGTACAAAAGTAATGATTACATAGTTAATTCATGAAATCTAATGCGAGTACTGGGTTTTATTTGTGCTTATTGTTGTTTGTTTGTTGTTTGTTTAAAAGCTTTTGTGTTTATAGCTTTTGGTTGTGGTTTTGCATGTTTGTTATTCTATGGCAGTTCACCACTAATGGGTGCCTTGTTCCTATCTTTATGATACTTGGTTGTTGTTACAATGGCTAATGGGGAATGTTTGCAAAAAATTATAGTCTTGGTGTATTGTTTTGCAAATTTTATTGGTATTTTTGTAGTTCATGTTTATGAATAGTGTATTAAATGTCATGGACTATGTTCATTTGTTGAATTTGTCACTGTAACAGGAAGCATTGTTTGCAATTGGAGTTGGAGGTAGATGAGTGTGTGAGCACAAATATAGTTGGTTGTTGAAGAAGGAACTCAAAGTTCATATTCTTGTAACATTCTTCCCCTTTGTTTCCAATGAATTTAAAGTCTTTCAATATACATAGGATTTATGCTTTGGAAGAATTGTGGACAATAAAGGAGAAGCTTGGTTCAGGTATCTGATTTACTGAATAGACATATGTGCATAGTTACTGACATGTCATGTAATTCATAAGCATGAATTTTCTTTTGTTGAAAGGCAGGTTGCTATTGCAATTGTTAGTTTTTGTTAGTAGTCGGGTTTACAATTGCATTTTTTGAATTTTCTTTTGAAATAATGGCTTGTTCTTAGATTTTTCATTATCAATCAAATTATATTGTTTGAAGCATTTTTTGTGTTTTTCTCCATAGATGGTTGGAGTGGGTCTATTATTGATTGCTACTAATAGGAAAGTTTACTATTCCATCCATTGCATTTTCTTTGTAGTTAGTTTCATGGCCAATGATATTGTGTTGTTTAAAATATTTTTTCCTTTCTCCTAAAGTCGAGATGTAAACAGATATTTTTTGTGCTTGAAAATTATGGTTTATTCTTTTTTGTTTGACTAAATTGCCAAAAATAAGGGGACATTGTGTATTGTGGGAAATATTTGATCATGAAGCAGTGAATATATGTTAATTCCTTTGGATGCAAATTGTAGTAGTTCATGAAATCTTGGGCAAGATCTAGGTTTTATTTGTGCTAAGTTTTCTTTTGTAACAGTTAGCAATACATCTAGCTATCAAGTATGACAAACAGATAGACTAGCTGGTCATCAATAGTTCATTGTTCCTATACATATGCTTTTTTGTTTCATCTTTATGGGTATCATGTTATCTTGTACAATTTTCATTTGAAAGTCTGTTGTTTCTAATCTATTTTCCATACTATTCAGTTTATTAAAGATGCGGTAATTGCTTCAGCATCTAGTATCTTGTTTCGAAGTTACATAATTTGCACTTTGACATTGAATATTTGCAAAATATATAATGTTCTATTATTTTGGAAATTTTGTTTAATAGGGAGAAATAATATGCTTGCATGAAGAAATAGAGAAACAAAATAAATATTTATTATCACTGAATTGAAAAGTACCTATGAGTTGAGTGGCTAGGTTTGCAGGATAACTTGTCAGCTTATTGGCTAAGTTTGCAGGATTACTATTTAATGTCTAAATGTTTGGGAAAAGTTATGTTGTATAATTTTAATTTATTATCCTATTGTTTGTGGTCCAATAGTTATATTATTTAATTCATTCAATGTGCATTCAGTGCTTCTATAATGAGTACCTTGTGGCTAAGGGTGGCATAATCTCCATGCAATCATTGACTATTTGTAAAAAATATAACGGGTTCCTAATTTGCTGATATACTTTTGTAAAAATGAATCATACAATATCCTTGGAAATGTATCAAATTGTATAATGTAAACATTTGTGCTTTAGGTTGGCTATTGCATTCATTGCACTTGCTTTTGAAATAGTTGCTTAGCCACTAAAACTATATTGTCTAATTTTTTTTTGTGTTTTTGCTATAGTCAGGATTTAATGAGAACAAGCAATATAACATGGAATACTTCTAGTTATCAACTATCATAGAGACACAATGAAGCCATTCACCTGTAGTTGACTTTTACAGAATAACCAAGATGTAAAAGGCTAAAGTATTGACAAGCTTTCCAACAAATGATAAATTAACGAGAGTGAGCAAAAACAAAAGGCAACCCTAAGATTTCATGGGTTAAATGACAATAAGCAGAAACCAAACCCAACAATCACATAATATTTCATGAATTAACTATATGTTCACTGCATGTTGAAGTACATCAACTTTGCAATAGTATCATATGTGTTGGATATGACAAGCTTGTCTACCAATGTATAGCTATTGCATTGAATGCTATTATGTCTACTATTCAATATTGTTTAAGTAAATTGGGAGAATATGACATTATACATGTTTGGGAATTATGTGGGTTCACATGCACTGAACAAATAACTAGTTCATGAATTTTTTGGGGCGTGCTACATTTTGCTTGTGCTTATTCCCATTTTATTATTGTTTGTTGGAAATATTGTGGGTTTTGTAGCTCTTCGTTGTGTTTTTACATGTGGGTATATGTGCAGTGAATGCATAGTTAGTTTATGAAATCTTAGGTGGTTGTTGGGTTTTTTTTGTGTTTATTCTTGTTTGTTTATCGTTTGTTCAAAAACTGGTGGGTTTTTCAGCTATTGGTTACACTTTTGCATGTTCGTTAGATTGCAAAGGTGCATTGCTAGTGAATGGATTCGCTGTGTTTTTGAGACTTGATAACTACAAGAATCTAATCTTTGATGTTTGTTATTCTCTTGGATAATCAATTGGTGGGTGGCTTGTTTCTATGTTTTTGGTGCTTAGTTGTTGTTACAAGGGCTAATGGGATAGGCTTGGAAAAATTTATCATGTTTGTCTTTTTTTTTTGCATGCAAATTAACCAAGTGTTATTTTCTTATCTTCACACTAGCTATCCAACACATATTGTGAGGTTTGCATTTAATGCATTGAATATGCATTGATTGCTACAATGCCAACCAACCTGTTCTGTAAACTCGCACTACATGCATCCCAAATTAAATATTTGCCACAATATATAATGTTAGACAATAATAGTTTAAACAAAACAATCTCATGCTTAAGCAATGAATTGCATATCTAATGACTGCAATTATGCATATTATTGGTTGCAAAAGTAACATGTTTTTCTGCAACTGCGGAGGGAGGCAAAGATATATGTAGTTGTAAATATAGTTTATTGTTGAACAAGGAAGTGAAATATCATATTCTTGTATTATTATTTCTCTTTGATTACAATGAATTCAGGGAACAATAAAGTAAATTAGCATGTTCACTACCAGCATAGTTTACATGATCTTCCACAAAGGATATGTAATTTAGTGTACTCAATTGGCTCGTTAGCCCTTGTAGTAGCAAGCAATACTTATAGTTATTGAGTATCATAAATATATGGTCAAGCCATTGATGACCACTGCACTTTTACAGAATAACGAAGATGCTGAAGTGCAATGAAGATCTAAAAAAAGTATAAATCATTCAGTTTTGTTAAACTATAAAAAAAATGCAACTGGAAACTAAGAAACCCAGAGGCTTTTCAACGAACGATAAGCAAAGGATAACAAATTTTGCAAGGAAATATACAAGCCTAAAAACAAACAAGCTTTTTAAGAAACAAGTGATCCCTTTACAAGAAAAAAATAAGAATGGGCATAAATAAAACCCAAATCTTTCCTCACATTTCATAATTTAACTATGTACTCATTGCTTTTGCATTGACATGTCCCCCAAGAAATCTTGCACATTTTTCTTTGTGAGCTTTCCAACCACTCAAGCAATAAACACATAATTAATGGATTCAGTGCCCCCACAGTCCACAAGATCTTGCTCAAAGCACATGTAATTTAATGTACCCACTTCCCACGCTAGCTATTCTAACAAGAGGCAGTACAAAGTGAAGTCATTGACGACCACTACACTTTGACAGAATAATGAATATACAAAATTGCAACCAACAACTAAAAAAACCACAGGCTTTTCAAAAAAATGATAAAAAAATGACAGTAAACACAAACAACACATCAAAAAATGGCACTAAAAGTTAAAAACATGGAAGCTTTTTAAAAAATGACAAATAAAAAAGATTAAGCACAAATAAAACCTAGGTGTTGTCTCACATTTGATCAATTAACTATGCATTCACTTCTTCTGCACTTAGCAATCCTCCAACACATGTCACACATTTTTCTTTGCAAGCTTTGGTGACATCGTGCTAGTTACTAAAGCAAAAGATACATAATTAACATATTCTCTGATGCCAGAGTGTGGCTAACCTTGCTCAAAGCACATGTAATATAATGTACCCACTTGCCCCATTAGCCCTTTCAACAACAAGCAAGTTGTCTACCTATCAAGTATCATAGACACATAACAAATCCATTGATGGCTAATGCACTATTGTAGAGTAAGGGTATGTGCAGGATCATCATGGAAAAAATAGGCCCTTAAGTGGCAAAAAAAATAGAAAAATCAGAGTTAGGCAACTTGACGTAAAAAAATTGAATAAGTTATCTATATTACTTCAAAAGTATGTAAGAATAGAATTTTTAGAAAATTGAATGTAGTTTCTAAAATACTAGGTTTGTTTAAAAAAATAAAAAAAATCTATTTGGTGAAAATTTGAAATTTTAATGCAAGGTACTTAAATTTTAGGGAAAAATAAGTAGGTGCCTGTCTGACCACCCTAACCACAATAAAATGATAATATTTTTTATAATATTTTAGATATAAGTAGAGAACTCATGCCCATGTGATTCATATTTTTTTGTAATTTTTCCAAAGTAAATAATTAATTATGAATTTTTTATTACAAATTTTTAAAATATAAAACTCATGTCCACCACTAACTGGTCAAAACTTCATGAAATTTAATTTTTTTTAATCCTATAGTATGCTAAGCATAGAATGTGACACATATTTTGATTCAAAAAATGTGATACCATTTGAAAGCTATAGATTTTTTCAATCAACCTATCAATCAGGACTTTAGTCGTAATTTGAATAGAAAATGAATAATAATTACTTATTAAATTCAAAGTAAGGAATAATTTATATCGGTGGAAAGCTGAAAATCTCCTTTAGAAACCCTTTTTTGTTTCATCAATTTTGGGTAAAAAAATAGTCATTAGCCACATACCCATCATATTGCCACTTTTTGGCCCATCATGATCTTGCACATACCCGTAACAAACATGCAAAACTGCAACCAACAGCTAGAAAACCCACAAGCTTTTGAACGAATGAGAAGCAAACGATAGTAAACCAAAAAAAAACCCAACACTCACCTAAAATTTAAAAGTATGGAGAAAAAATGGGTGACCAACTCAATAAACAAGCATTGGAAGTGGTGATACAAGCCTCTTAACAAACAATTAACCAAAAAGAAGAAAAAAAAAAGAAAAAAAAAAAGCTTCTTAACAAACAATAAGAAAAAAAGAAAGGAAAAACCACCACTTGCCTCATATTTCATGAATAAACTATGGTTTCTTTGCTTTCATATGCTTGAGCCATTCATTAGACAATAGGAGGTTTACATTTAATGCATTAAACATTGATTCATTGCTACAGTACACATCAATGCACTGCAAAAGTTCGTGCTATATGCATCCCCCAATTAAATATTTTCCACGATATATAATGTTACACTGTTTACTTGATTTACTTGAAGGAAAATGAAAAATGGACCTATTGAAAGTAGTAGAAAAAGAGATATATTGTAATTTTCAAGAAAAAAAAAACTAAGCTATTGAGATAATTGGTGAAAGAAGACTTTGTAGCTCTTTTGGTTTTCAAGGGGCTCATAGACTTGGGAAACATGAATAGATCAATATAGTTAATGACATGGTATATAATTGATAAACATGAAACTATTTTATGGCCAAAAGCAAGTTACTTTTGCAATGAGAGTCATGCATAGTTATAGGCATGTGCTATGTTGTAGATGTACAATGTTTTGCATTGTACATTAACCAGAATTTCTAATATAGGAGTATTTGCTTCCATTTGCTTGTAAGAAAATCTTGTTGATATGCTTTATAGAGCATTGCATGTGAATTGCATATTGCATGACTACACTTATTCATATCTTTGGCTACATTATTAGTGCAATTAAATGATTGCAATAGTCATTTGCTTATTGGCATAAATATGATAGTTTCAAACACTTGGCATAATTCTTATACATATTGAATGAATTCAGAATACTTGTACATAAAAAAGTTAGCTAAAGGAAAGTAGTTGGTACACAAGCAGTGAATAGGTAGTTAATTCATGTAATGCTAGGCATGTGCTTGATATTTTTCCTTCTTTCTATAGACATCTAATTTGACCACTTCCATATGATCAAAGACGTCTCCTTATTCATCCAGTTGCTTATCCCCTATGTTAATATTAATTAAATCATTTGTTTAATTAATACCTTGCATCTTACATAGGGTTCATAAAGTATTTAATTTAATAAATACTTTACCCCTCTTTCTCCTCTAAATTAAATAAATACACCATTTTATTTAATTTAGTCATATTACCTTTTGGAATTTAAATTCATTTTTTAATTCCTCTTTTTCTCTCTCATTGTCACATCCTCCAACTTTTGCAAGTTGGTCTCTAATCCATCTTAACTCCTTCATATTCTTCTAATTAACTATGGTTAGCATATGCACACCCCTAATCATCATTAGGGTCACATCCTCCATAATCTCCCACTTGCTTCTAATAAGTGATTAGTCCATCTAATTAAGTACTTGCACAACCTTAATCATATGATTAGACCAACCTAATCCTCTTCCCATTTATGGCATGTGTCCTTAAGTCAACTTTATTAAAGACTTTCTCCTTTTGGGCAAGGTACTCCACTTCTCCATGTGAATTTTTAATTCACCTTTTAATCTCCCAATGCACTCAAAAGGAATTTTTAATTCCTTCACTTCTTCCCACATGTTCTCTCTTTATTCTTTATTCTTTCCCCTCTCCCCATGATGATATTTGAGGAATTTTTAATTCCTCACATGTCCTCTCACCCATATGGGGACAAGGACCTCCGTTATAAGGAGATCTTGTCCAATCCCAAGGTACTTTGTACCCCCCTCCATGTCATGTATTATCCTTCCACCTCATGTCCACTTCACCTTTTAGGGCTATATCACATGCCACATGTCAAGATGTGAGGGCTTGTGAGTTCTCAACTCACCTTAGCCCTACATCTTGGTAATTGGTGGCTCAATCTTGGCCATCCATTTCCCTAGAGATTTCTAAAATCTCTATAAATACCCCCTCTGTTCTCTCATTTGGGGAGAGATCATTTTGCTAGCCAAACTCTTGCAATTTTGTTTCTCAATCTACACTTAGCCATTTGCATCCATTTTGTCCAACTATCTTGCATCTCACACTTCATATCTTGCATCTACTTGCCATCAAGGAGCATACATCTCATCTACAATCGAAGGGCCAACCAAAGAAAAACTCTACAAGGTAAAAGGTTCCATTTTTATGTTGTTAAGTTCATCATTTGCCCAATCTTGAAGTGTAGGGTGTTTTTAGTTGTTATTTGCACTCTCTTTAGTTTGTTTCTCATCTTTTAGTGATTATATTCCCCCTATCACATTTCTGGCACGCCCGGTGGGACCCACAAATGGGTCTTTTTCTTTCACATGTGCTATTTTTGGCATTTTTGCAAGTTTAGATTACAGAGTGGCGGACCTGACCTCTCTGGTGGCGGACCTAACCTCCGGTGGCGGACCTGACCTCTCTGGTGGCAGACTTAACCTCTTTGTTGATAGAACTGACCTTCGGTGACGGACTTGACCTCTCTGGTGGCGGACCTGACCTCTCTGGTGGTGGACCTAACCTCTCTGTTGACAGAACTGATTTTTGGTGGTAGACCTGACCTCTCCGGTGGTGGACTTGACCTCTGGTGCCGGACCTGACCTCTCCGGTCCTGACCTCTCTGTGACAAAATTGACCTTCGGTGGTGAACCTGACCTCTCTTGTGGCGAACTTGACCTCAGGTGGCACCTGACCTCCCAAAAGTGAAATTTCAAGTTTTTACCAATTGTTCATTGGTAAATTAGGCACATAGTTTAATTAGAGGGGTCAACAAACCTTGTTTGGTGTGCTTGTGGAAGGCTATTTGACGTATCCAATCCCCTTGTGCCATTTGGCGATCCTGGGTGACGAGAAATCGTAGCTTTCCAAGTCATTTGAGTCACCCTATTTTTTCACTTTTTTAGTGGGACTTGCTTGGGGACTTCATCACCCCAAGGGACGATTCCAACCACGTGTACCAGTGAGGTATATAAAGGGGGAGAGTGAAAGTTGTACCTCAATCCAACCACGTAATTGGCGAAGCGTCGGGATGATGTGAAGAGTTGTTCTGAGCCTTTAGTATCTCGCTAAGGTTCTCGACTCACGCTTGTAACAGGTTGGTGTTCACAGTTTGGGCCTCACGTACTGGGTGTATCGAGGACTCCTTAGCAACCATGTTCATCCTAGAGTAGAAGACTTTATTGGCCATACCCGTTTCTACTAATCTTAGGGTTGTACTATCTGAATTGTCTTTCTCGTGCAAAACCAGTCATTTTCAGTTAAGCCAAATCTTTTTGTGAATGCTTGCATATTTTGGGTCCTTTTCCTTACTCGTCCATCAAAAAATAAAGCTTAAAACTTATCCTTTGGCAGACCTGACCTTATCCTTTGGCGGACCTGACCCCATCCTTTGGTAGACCTGACCTCATGCTGTGGTGGACCTGACCACATGTTGTGGCAGACCTAACCTCATGCTGTGGCGGACCTGACCACATGCTGTGGCGGACCTGACCTCATGCTGTGGTGGACCTAACTTCATGTTGTGGCAGACCTGACCTTATGTTGTGACGGACCTGACCACATGTTGTTGCAGACCTGACCTTATGCTATGGCGAACCTGACCTTTGGCTAGCCTATATTATCACTTGGCATCCCTTGTCTCTCCATTTTGAACATCGATACGACCATTCACCATCCTAAATGAACATCTGAACGTCTAAGTCTTCATCCCCTTGTTCTAAGAGTCATTCATTCTAAGCACTCTTTTTCTTGTGCCGAGTTCTCATTCTTTCGTTCTGAGAGTCATTCATCTGTCCTGAGATGCTCCCCATCTGTCCTGAATCCACTTCCATCTCCAATCTCTACTATTCCATATAAGCCCTGTTGGAGTGGTCATCCGAGTTGACCTAGGTGTTCATCCCTAATCGTAATCATTGTAACTGACTTAGGATCACTATCCATCTTAAGTCAGACATCCTTCTCGATGCAATCAATCTGCTTCTATCTCAAGTTGGATTCGGTATTGTTATCATACATCTACCCATCAATCAGTCAATTAACACCTAGTGTCACCAAGGATCCTTCTTAAACTCGGTCGTGGATTTCGGTCTTCATCATATTTATCATCAAATCAATCCTAATCATTAGATCGATCCAACCCCCACATCATCAAATCTATCTGGATCAAAATCCAAAATCTAGGTTAATCCAGTGTCTACCAATCAATCCAATCCAATTTCATCAAATCAATCCACATCAGTTTGACCAATCATCATTGGCTAATCTCCCATCAAATCAAGTCAATCTTTCATCATCTAGGTGTTTCTAATATCTTGATCCATCTCATCATCTTGCATGCCCATTCAAACCTGATCATAGGCAAAGAAAATGGCTGACCAACAAGCCCAAAATGCCCAATCAAACAACCCTCAAGATCCCAACAACACAATGAACATCTCATCAGATCCTAACTATGGTGCTAACATCCCTCACGATCCCCACAATGGCACCTCATCACAATCCAACGTGGATGGCCAAAACACATCACCACCTAGGGAGGAAAACATGGCTAATCAACCTGAGCTCACATTCGAGGAACACTTCAGTAACCCTGTTAATGCACAAATGACAGAACGCCTTCTTGAAAAACATGGCAAGGAAATCTTGGCTCACTTGATTGAAAAAGGTGTCAAGCTACCATCAGGTGTCGACTTATCCAAGTATGGCACCTCCACATCTAATATACCCCAAGGTTCACATGACATCCCAAGTAGCTCATACGTCCCCAATGTTCCTTCCATAGAAGGTTGGCATCAACCTGAATTCGGCAACACTGTTCTGTATCACGTTGGAAATCCCACACATCCCACCATCTCGGTCATAGGGACACCCCAAACCACTGATCCCAATGATCCTTTTGCCTTTGGCATGCCACAAAACATCCCACAACCGCAACCACTAATGCCACCGGCACCAACCCCCTCGAATTCGCCTCCTGTCAACACTGGGGGCAGCCCTTTCGCTACCTTGCCTCCACCTCCTGGGGCTACAAATCCTCCACCATTATCATTCATACCCCAACAACCTCCCCAATCCAACATCCCTCCACAAAATACATCCCAATCCTATGCTCCCACTAGTGCTTAACAACCCCCCTCGCAAAACATCTCAACCGCACCTTGACCTCAACAACAACCATTGGTCAATCCTTTATTTTCAACACAACCACCACCACATCAATCGCAAGGAAATCAACCTCGGCCTTTAGCCCCAACTATATCTCCATTCCTTGCATCCATCTTATGCCCGCAAGTGCAACCACCACATAACATCCTATCTCGCCCAACACAGCCGCCAACAATGCACCAACAACCACCCCATCATTACAATTATTATAACCAGCAACAATATCAACAACAACCATCTTATGTGGCCTCGCAATAGTCACATTAGCATCCCCAATATCCACAAACCAATCAACAACACCTTCTCCATACTTCCCAATAGTACGCCACCCATAACTACCCAACCAATCCATATCCCGCCTCGCAAGAACCTCTTTATCAACAAGGTCCCTTGGTGCATCAGCAGGGGATACTACCTCCTCATTATCCATACACCCATCTACAAGCGTCATCTCAAAATCCACAATCATCCTACCATCAATACCCATCCAACACACCGGCCAGTGCAGACATACTAGAAATCAAAGCCGGTCTGAAAGATCTTCAGGCAGGCACTGGCAAACAATCATTCAAGTTCGAAGATATATGCCCATATCCATTTGATCCCTCCATCTCATTGATTCCCTTCCCCAAACATTTTGAGATGCCAAAGTTTGAAAAATATAGGGGGAACAAAGATCCTAAGGCCCACTTGCAGGAGTTTTACTCCCAGTGTCAAGAAGTTATCCACAATGACAACTATCTCTTGCGCCTATTCCTGCAGAGTCTGGTGAGCAATGCCCTAGGGTAGTTCATGACCCTCGAAAAAGGATCCATAAAATATTTTGCAGACTTGTCAGAAAGGTTTGTCTCCTACTTCTCCTTCAATTTGCGGAAAGACACTGATACCTTGGATCTCCTCAAAGAGAAACAATGTGAAGGGGAAACCTTTACTAACTACCTCCAAAGGTGGCGTGCACTAGCAAGCTGAATGAAAACCCCTTTGAAGGAAAAGGACATGGACACGCTCTTCATGGAGAACTCTCATCCCGACATGGCTCATAACTTTAGATTACATTGTGTCACCACTTTCGCGGAGGTAGTAGAGAAGGGACCCATCCTTGAGCGTGCCCTTGTTGCTAAGGGGCACATCAAAATATATAATCAAGATAAGGAAAGGTCATTCAACGACAAGCCACATTTTTGGAACAAGAACAAAAACGTAGTAAATGATGGCATTACCGATACTAAACATGTCCACGTGGCTAACACATCCCAGAGACAACAAAAACCCATACCTAACGCCATATTTGTACTGCAGGGGGCACCCCATCCTCCCCAATAGTCCAATCAGAATAACCAAGGGAACACTAAATGACAGTATGCTCAATTAGGAGAACCTCTGAGCGTCATCTTCAATAAGCTGTTACAGATCAACTATCTGATCACGTACCCTGTCACCAAGCCACTCAACGAATCCAAACCTAATCCCGCATGGTTTAGGGAAAATGAATATTGCAAGTTCCATAAAATCAAAGGACACTCTTTGAATAAGTGTTAGGGTCTGAAAAACTATGTCCAAGATCTCATAGATCGAGGTGATATCAAGGTTGACCCCAGTCAAGCTTCGTCGTCCAATGCTCAATTACATATATATCAAAACACCTTTCCAAACCATAATCAAGGCCCGAGCACCTCCAACAGTAATCCTCAAAACAACAGTACTAATAATGTGAGCTATAAGAATGTACCCCTCAATTACGAGGGTATTATTTATTACATTGAGCAGGTAGAACCTCGTGTATCCATGATACATGTCAAAGCCAAAGACCCTCAGTGTTTTTTTACTACATGACGAGCCTACATCACTGTCCCTGTAGCCCCCGCACTCACCCAATCAACTCCGGTAAGCTCTCAGTACAACATCCTTGATCACTTAGGAAAGACCCCTGCACATATCTCCATTTTGGATTTACTTAAGTCTTCCCATGTGCATCAAGAAATCCTCAATAGAGCCCTACAGGAAACCCATGTACCTAATGACATTGATCCTACATAATTCCAAGCTTTGGTAGGACACCTACCTTTATCTCATCAACTGCAATTTAGCCAAAACGATATGCTAAACATCGATGTCAATCATAATCGCCCCTTACATATCGAAGTCGTGGTTGCTCATCATAAAATAAAAAGAGCCTTGGTAGATAATGGCTCTGCCCTCAACTTGTGTACTCTAAAATTCATAAAATAGGTGGGGTATACTCAAGCGGATTTAAGTAATCAGATCATCACGATCAAAGCCTATGATAATGTAGAAAGGAATTCAGAAGGGATTATCAATCTTCCTATCCAAGTGGGACCTGTGGTTTAGTACATTACCTGTCATGTCCTTGATCTGGACTTGCCATATAATCTCCTCCTTGGCCATCCATGGCTCCATGCTATGCAAGCCGTCCCCTCCACATACCATCAATGCCTAAAATTCCCAGTCAACGGACAAGAAGTCACCATCTATGCTGACCCCCAACCATTTGAATATTTCCGCACTTTAGAAGCGTCATTTCCCCATTTACATTATTGTCCCGGGGTTGAAATGGGGGCATCCCAGTCATCATCCGCTAATCCACCCTCCATCGCGATAACCCCTCCATCTTCCACCACTGATCCTACAGTCACCAAAGTCCAGATCATTGACAAAGGGTGTGGCGAATACGAAATGCATACTGCTCTTAATGTAGCAACCATGCCACCATCACCACACAAGTATGGTCAACCTTCGCATGCTACTCCATTGGAAGACAAGACTATCACCTTCAGTGGTAAAAACATCCCTACCACCACTTTCAGATCCCCAAGTGTCAAGATAGATGCACCAGAAGAGGACATAAGCCAATGGGTCTACCGAGAAGAGCCCGAACCAGAAACTCCTCTAAAGGAATATTTTTAGGAAAAGTACCCCTGGCCAACAAAGTTCATGGAAAAACATAACTATCAAGGCAAGGGCCTAGGTAAAGAAGGACAAGGGTGGTTGCAACCCATTGATACATCAAAGCTACCAAAAAACATAGGCATTGGGTATGACAGAAAACAGAAAGGCCCTGAAACATCGTCTAATACTTCCAATAGTGTCACCGTGGAAAATGGCTCATTGGAAGACATACCCGAGGAGGAATCCATCATACGTGCATACGATGACGTCAATCACACCGACCTATCATCCATGTTCGAATGCCTATCCATCTGCACTATTAGCCTATCCCTTTGTCACCCTGAGCTTATTGATTGGAACCTACGTAATAGCACACCTGTCAGTATGTCTTCGGATACATATGTCAACCTTATGGGATTGGGGGAGGATGAACACTCCAGTCGCAAAAATAAGAATAAGAAAAGTAAAAAGTGGTCATCTAGTGAAAACCTCCCTGAGGAACTTCCTAACCTTGAAAAAGTAAAAAATAAAGGACGCATCTGATGGCAAAAACCTCAAAGAGGCGCTGGAAGATGGAGATGTTCATCTTCCCCTTATGGGAACTCAGTTATCTACCCGATCATCTATTCTAATTGAAGAGACTCAAGAAGTTAATCTGGGAACTACTGAAAGTCCTAAAATAACCTATGTAGCTAAGTCACTCTCAGAGCAAGAGTATTCGGTCATCGTGCAGCTACTCCAAGAGGGAATCATTAACTTTGCTTGGTCATACTCAGACATGCCAGGCTTAGACCCCACCTTAGTGGTTCATCACTTAGACATTCACCCAGACACCAAGCCTGTCAAACAAAAGCTCCGCAAGATGCATCCGCAGGTCGCATTATTAGTCAAGAAGGAATTGGAGAAGTTACTAGAGGCAGGTTTTATCAGACTGATTGACTACTCTGAGTGGATCTCCAATATAGTACCAGTTGCAAAACCAAATGGAGACATTTGAGTCTGCATAGACTTCAGGGATCTTAACAAAGCCTGCCCAAAAGATGACTTCCCTCTGCCTAACATCGACATGCTGGTCGACCTGACGACAGGACATGAAATGTTATCTCTTATGGATGGCTTCTCTGGTTATAATCAGATTCGAATCGCACCTGAGAACCAACACAAGACTACCTTCACAACACCTTGGGGCACTTTCTGTTACAATGTTATGCCCTTTGGTCTCAAAAATGCGGGGGAAACATATCAGAGGGCAATGACGGTCATCTTCCATGACCTCATACATATCATCATGGAGGATTATGTCGACGATCTATTAGGGAAATCCAGAACACGAGCAAAACATCCTACCATCCTGAAAAAGATATTTGAGCGGTTAGAGCATTACAAGTTACGGCTAAATCCAAAAAAGTGTGTCTTTGTGGTCACGTCATGGGTTTCATAGTCTCTCGTAGGGGCATTGAGGTTGATCCTACCAAGGTAAAGGCTATCCTAGACATGCCACCTCCACGCAATCTGAAACAGTTAAGAAGCCTCCAAGGGAAGATGCAGTCCATCTGTTGATTCATAGCCTAGCTAGCAGATAAGTGTCAGCCATTCACTCATCTTCTGAAGAAGGATTCCACCTTCCAATGGAACCAGCAGTGTCAGATGGGTTTCAATAAAATTAAGGAATATTTAGCTCATCCACCGATCTTGATGCCACCTATTCCAGGCAAACCCCTCCCGCTTTACATCTCTACCACTTCAGTTGCATTGGGGGCATTGTTGGCACAACATGATGAATCATCGAAAGAGAGGGCGATCTACTACATCAGTCGGACATTGGTCAGCTACGAATTAAACTACTCCCCCATGGAAAAAGCTTGCCTTGCACTCATCTTCAACACACATAAATTCTGACATTACATGCTCAGCCATACAGTTAAATTAATTTCCAAAATCGATCCATTGAAGTATTTCTTATCTAGAACCACTCTGACTAGCCGCATGGCCAAGTGGGTCATGCTCCTAAGTGAATTTGACATAGAATATGTCGACCGAAAGGCTATTAAAGGACAAATAATCATAGATTAGTTAGCAAAATCTCCTTTAGTTGATACTCATCCATTGATCACAAAATTCCCTGATGAAGAAGTATTCTCCGTTGATGAGACTACCATGTGGACACTGTATTTTGATGGATCATATACACACAATGGATCAGGGGCAGGAATTTTATTAGTTACCCCTCAAGGTGACTACATTCCAAAATCATTCAAGATAGCATTCCTGTGTACCAACAATATAGCAGAATATGAAGCTCTCCTCACCGGCCTCAAAATTGCAAAGCAATGGCACATAACTCATTTGAAAGTCTTTGGTGATTCTTTGCTAGTCATTAGACAGGTTAATGATGAGTTCCTAACCAAAGATGATAAGCTATTGCCCTACAAGCGCATGGTGGATGATTTCAAGAAATATTTCAGCTCTATATAATTTGAACAAATTCCTAGGGTACAAAATAAAGCAGTTGATTCAATGGCCACTATTAGTTCCCTAATTGACATGCCAAAAGACCGAATAGAATGTGAGTTCCTTGTGGAACAACTTTTAATCCCAGCATATGATATCCCTGAGACTAACATGGTGTGTGACGTTATGGGTCCCACCTCCCCATGGTACCAAGACATCTACACCTACCTTCATGATAATATTATACCCCCAGATCTTACACGTAATCAACGCAAATCCTTCATCCATCATTCTTCTCGATACATTATTGTCGGTGATACACTTTATCATCGCAGGTATGATGGAATCCTCCTTAGATGTCTGAATGAGACCGAAGCCCATGCTACACTAACGGAAGTACATGGTGGTGTTTGTGGAGCTCATTCAAATGGTATGGCTCTAGCCAAAAGGATCCTACGAGCTGGATGTTATTGGCCTACATTGGAACATGATGCTTGTGATTTTGTGAAGAAGTGCCTTCCATGCCAACAACATGCAGATTTGATTCACGCCCTAGCACAAGATCTTCAGCCCCTCTTGGCACCATGGCCATTTTCTCAATGGGGTTTTGAATTGATTGGCAAGATTTACCCACCATCATCTGATGGCCATACATTCATAATTACCGCCACTGAGTACTTCACCAAGTGGGTGGAAGCAATGCCCCTTTCACAGATCACCGGTACTCAGATTTCCAAATTCATCATCTACCATATTCTCTGCAGATATGGTATCCCATCCACCATCCTCTCTGACAATGGAAAACCTTTTAAAAACCAAGCCATGAAACACCTTTGTGACACCTTCCATATCCAACATTGTTGGTCAACGCCTTATTACCCCCAGGGAAATGGTCAGGTAGAAGCAACCAACAAGACCCTTATTTGTATCCTCAAAAAGGTTGTCAATAACACTGGATGAGATTGGCACCTCCATATTCATCCTACCCTCTGGGCATATCGCACATCCATCCGCACCCCGACAGGCGCCACCCCCTATTCTTTAGTATATGGTGCTGAAGTCATCTTGCCAATTGAAGTTGAGCTTCCATCACTGAGGATTTCTCTGAAGAATCTTATCAACGAAGAAGATGCTCATGTTGCACGACTTGCACAACTGGAATTACTGGATGAACAAAGAATAAAAGCCTATGATCATCTGCAAGCATACCAAAATCATCTCAAACGTAATTACAATAAGAAGGTTCGTCCTCAACAATTCCAGGTTGGCGAGCTTGTTCTTAAGGAGAACCAGTGCACTCAGCAAAACCGAGACAAGAAAGGAAAATTTGAAGCAAATTGGTTGGGACCTTATATCATAGCTGCTAAATATGGATCTGGGGCATACAGGTTGACTACTCTTGAAGGAGAACCCCTTGAAAAACCCATCAATATCATGCATCTGAAGAAGTTCTACACCTAAATCCGCTCGGTAACCCCACCTCATCAAAAAGGTCAAAAAAATCAAAAAATCAAAAATAAATAAAAAATAGTAAAGAGAAATAAGTTCGTCCTATGGTGAAAACCACCTCTTGGTGGTGCCTCGGATAGGTATGGATGGTGAAAACCTGGTAACAGGCATCATCCATAGAGGGCTTAATCATTATCTACCTGACATCCTAGTTATTTTGTGCTTTCATCCGCACTATTGTCCTCACCCATCTCATCCTAGGTCGCTTGGTATATATTGATTGAGCATTGGATGACCCATATAGCCTATCCTCCATCCTAAGCTTTTCAGTATCCCACTTTGAGCTTACATCATTCATTCCCTTTGTTGATCGGTCTATGTCATCATGTAGGATCATCCATCGTGTCGGTCGCCATCTAGCACTTATCCTCTAGCATCACAGGTCGAACTACGTTTCCCCTGCACTGTCACGTAGGCAAGGTTGATCATTTGATTCACCCCCAGGGTATTTGTCCATCATCATCAGTCACCATTGTCTTCTTTTCACTTTATCCATGGTCTTTTCTAGAAATACGAGGGCTCTGCGCTTTCACGTAGGCAAGGCTAATCTATGATCGGCCCCTGAGCCCCTAGGTTTGTAGGTTGTGTCGGTCTTTTGTGCTTCGTTATCAAGTTATGCCCACATCTAACCAGTTCTTAATAAACAAAATTCTCTCGTATTACAAGATCTAGTCCATGAATAACGTCCCGTGTCAACTGGGTCATTATAGTTTAGAATCCATCTTTGGTCTCAACAGGATGAATCCTTCCTAGCAGACCTCGACAATCCCATCCATCACCTTGATCCTATGGCAAAGGACCTATTGTCTTGATTGTGATCTCTTGATGCTTTTGAATTTTGTTTATCATTTGGGTTCCTTACCATCACCTATCAGGGTCGCCTTGATCCACCATACCATGGCATACCTTGACTTGCTGACATGGGGGCATACCTTGATCATTTGTTTTGACTGATGTCTTCTCGGTTATCCCTCGTAAGACCCACCAAGATCTCTAAGGTCTTGTGTTACGCTGGGAAAACTTTGTGTGTTTGTGGTTATCTCAACACCAGGCCCGACCGAGGTCATCGCGACTTTAGGGTGTTGGGGATAACCTTCTTGTTTCCTGTGTTTGTTTCATGTGTAGAATACTCATTCACCTTGATCTTCCATATCAAGGTACTTGGTATCCAACGCTATAGTAAAAATCAATGCTCCAAAGATGGAAAAATCTCATTTTCACTGCATTTTCATCACTTCGCATGCACCCTTCATTTCCATCATGACCATCACCATGACTTATGATTTCGATTGTGCAAGTAATCTCGTTCTCTTTCCTCTTGAGTCCTCTTCCTCTCAGGATATTAATGGTTTTTTTGGAAAATGCACTCTTCCATACGCCTATCTCCTATCACAAGCATTTACATAAATCATCCATCCACATGAACATGTGCATCCATAAATCATAATCATAAAACATACATAAATCGTCCATCCACATGAACATTAGCATCCATAAATCAAAAATCATAAAAGCATTTACATAATCACTCATCCACATCATAAATCATAAAGCATACATAATTATCCATTTTCATAAACAACTGTGCATCCATCATCATAATCATAATGACATACATGTGCATCCATAAATTATAATCATAAAACATACATAAATCGTCTATCCACATGAACATGTGCATCCATAAAACATAATCATAAAGCATAAATCATCCATCCATATAAAGATGTGTATATATATGAAGCCACATCATAAATCATCCCATATACCTGCATAAAAGAAATATCATGCCTAGTGTCAATAAAGGCCCTCGCATATTCAAAATAATAAACATCCTATCATAATACAATGCATCTCCATCATATATCGCCAAATAAGATACAAAAATCCAGAGATGTCGATCACCTCTGATCTCTGGCGACATGAACAAAACATCCATCCTGTATCTGCCAAAAACAATCAATGTCCTACATCTGCCCACTCTACTATGAGCTGCCCACATCTGATCTCTGTGGAGAATTAGGTACTAGCCCTCTATGCACTGGAATCCCCTGGTACTCATGGGTAGGAGTCCCCTGGTACTCACGGGTAGGAGTCCCCTGGTAACTGCCATATGGAGACGGAGTCTGCCGATAGTCGCTAAATCCCCTGGTGTGTGTCCCTAATGACTGGGACGGCCTTGGTGGCTGTGAGGCCTGACTGACATAGCGTGCCGTGCGCTACGCTAGATCCAGAATGACCTGCTCATATACACCCCTCCAATAGCTCGCCTGTTGCATGAACTCATCCCTCTGCCCAGCTATCTGTCTTGTGGCATTTTGCTCATGCCTATACCGATCTCAATCTGCACTGATAGCTTGCCGCTCCTGTACCCAGGCCTCCTGAGCTAATATCAACTGTCGTATCTGCTCTATGCCCCTGTCCCTCTCCACCTACAACACCTGTAACTGCGTGTGTAGCTCCTGACATTTTCCCCTGGCCCTCCCCCCTCAACCAGCCCCCTTTGCAACTGAGCCCGTGCTGCATCCCTCTCGCTCTATAGTGTCTGCATCCGCAACTCTGTGGCATCCCTCTCTCTCTATGTAGCTTGTCCCCACGCCACCGCTGCATCTCTATCTCTCTGCAAAGCCTGTAATCTCAGCTCAGCTCATCCTGCTCTCATCGCAAGCTAGATGCCTACGATGTCACTGTATCTCTCTCTCTACAAAGAGACTGTACCTCTATCTTAGCCACCTACCTCTCACTCTGTTCCACCTAGACCTGTGCCTGTAACACATCCCTCCCTGCCTCCAACACCTCCACCTGTGCCTGTGCCACATCTCTCTCTGCCTCCACTATGCGCACCCTATCCCTAAGCTCATTTAGCTCCCTCTACACACTCTCTGCATCCTCTACAACCCCTATCCCCCTACTGACAACCTATTGTGTTTTCCCCTCTCCCACCAAACCAAATCCCTCCATCTGCATCATCTAACTCTGCACCTCCGCCCACAATCTCTCCACCTCAGCCCTCAGATCCACAACCTCATCGCGACTCTCATCCCTCTCTCTCACCAATCTCCTCTCCTGCTCTGATACTAGCCTGACCAGCTCCATGTAGTCTCTCTCACCCTAAGAAAATTGGGCCCGCCACTCATCCCTCTCCGCCTCTACTCCGATCCGCTCTGCCTCTGTCTCCTGCACCCGCTGCTCACTCTGTCGCAGTCTCTCCACTGTCTCTCTCAGTACCGCCCATGAATCCTCCCCTCTGGGTGGTGTTGCTGCTAGCGGTGCTACATCGTGCACATTTGAATCAACCTCCATCCTCATGGATGGTACCCCTCACTCTCTACTGATAGCTCCATCTCATCCACCTCTATCACCCCGGGGGATCCCTGCTGCGACTGTCCTCCTTTGGCTCCGTTTGTCCCCTGCCCCTCCTCCCCTTCGGCTATCTCCTGTCCCCCTTGCCCTCCTAGGTCTCCGTCTGTCTCCTCTCTGACTCCGTTTGCCTCTTGTCCTCCGGTGGCCCTAGCTGTCTCCTGTCCCCCTTGCCGTCCTAGGTCTCCGTCCATCTCCTCTCAGACTCTGGCTGTCTCTTGTCCTCCGGTAGTCCCGGTTGTCTCCCGTCCACCCTCCTCCCCTCTAGCCCCGTTGGCTCACCCTGTGTACCCTATAGCTATCCTCCTCGAGCTCCCGGCCTCCTCTCTTGTCGACCCCGCCCTCGGGCTCTCGGCCTCCTCTCCACCACCTCCTCAGCCTTAGCTCCTTCCCCCTTTGCTCTATCTCCTCCCCGACCCCTTCACTGTCGTCTCCTCCTCCGACCACCTATCACCTACTCCTGTGCCCCTCGTCCTCCTCTACGTCCTCTCGGCGGTCTTTGCAGACTAAATGCCCGCAATCGCCTCTTATCCTCTAACCCAAATCCTCGTGCCTCCTCGATCGGCACCACTGGTGTAATCCGCTCGGGTGGATGTCACCTGAACCACTCATCATACTGCCCTGTTGTCCCTGCGTCTCGTAGCTTCTCTCACCTATCAGGATAGGCCCTAAACACCAGTGCCTCGATATCACTCCATACACTGCGCAGATTTAACATTGCTCCCGACGGCCGCTCCTGCGTCAGTCGTCCAAATGTCACTCAGCCTGTCGGAATATCCTATCTCACTCCGAACTGCCTCATCACCCAATTCGGTTAATGCAACTCCACTACTCGTGGCCTACTCCCAATCATGTAACATTGCGTAAAGAAGTAACCACTATGCAACTCCTCCTCCGTCGACCACCCCTTGAATCACCGCATCATGTATGGCCTCCACACTATATCCACTGCCCGCACCTCATCAAACTGTCTCCTCCACACGTCTACCTCTTGCATCTCTCGGTACTGTAGTATAGCCCCTGCCTCTACTCCGCACCACCACGCTACGACCTCCCTGTCATCATGCTCACCAAATCTCGTTATAATTGGCCTGGTCACGCGGATATGCTCCTAGGCCCACACCTATAGTAGTGTGACATGTGTCACACTCAAATGCTTCCGGTAACAAATCACGTGCATGTCTTGATACAACTGTGCTAACATGCAAGTTCGCCACATGAACTGTCCCTCTTGGCCCTTGATGATGTGACGAATCACCTTGACCATCCTCATGTGAAGAAACCAACCACTTCGGTATAGTAGAAGTATACCACTAATCAACCCTGCCAGGTACAGTGATAGTAACGGTACCCTACACGATAGCATCCTATCCACATCCAACTAACCCCGCTGCACCGGTAGCTCGTCACTACCAAAAACAATACGCATAGACTCGTCCAGCGCCTCGTCCTCTGACCAACACTCGCTAATCGGGAGCCCTGATATCGGGAGCCTCAGGATCCGCCATACATCCTCCAGTGTCACCGTCATCTCCCCTGTCGGTAGGTGAAAGGTCGACGTCGCTGAATCCCGCCGCTCTATCAACGCTGTCAGCATGGCCCTGTGGGCCTTAACTGTCAGATATGCCATCATATGCAGTAGTCCTGCCTCGACTAGTCTCTGGTGATCCTCTCTGTTCATCCTCGCTATGCATCTCCTTAGCACCTCTGATCGTCTATCCCGCATCCGCAAAATGCTCATTTTCTGCATATACATAATTCATTTTATCATTTCCAAAAATTTCCCCTCATCATTCTTGGGTTTTCCATCCATACTTTTTCTACCCTCCCCTCCGTCGCCTTCCCTTTCCCCCACACCACAGTGCCGCCCGACTGCCACCTGAGGGGGCGGACCTTCGCACGACTCACGCGGGCGGCGGCACCTGTCCACCCACTGGCGGCGACTCCGCCCACGTGGGCGGCCGCCTAGCTTGTTTCCCCCCGCACAGATTCCAAGAAATAAAAAATATTAAATATCCGCCTCCTACCCATTTTTTTTCCTGCCCCCACGAACAAAACCCACGTTTTTGTTTTTCCAAAACGCTTACATAAATGACTCAAAATCAAAAATTTAAGTTTTAGGCTAACCTAGCGTGGTACGGCACGATGGGTGAAGAATATCCGCCTCTCGTCCGCCCAATGAATGATGTCACTATCGTACTCCGGCATCGTCCTCGATCTCTCTCACCTCCTCTTCTTCCTCTCCTCCTTCTCCACACTTGCCAGCTGTCACAATGAGTAAAGGTAATTCTCCAATTACCTTTTATTACCTTTTTCCCTCTTTCTTCCCTTTTCAAATAAAAGGTCTTTTTTTTCCTTTTATTTACCACAAATTCCTCCAACTAATTCATCGAGCCTCTTTCTTCCCGGGGCTGCCATTCGCAAACTGTTTACCCAATTGACTCCGTTCAAACACCATTCTTCTTGTTTTTCCGTGCTCTTTCCAACAACATATACCACTCTGTACTTTCGAGAAGTTGACCGGGACCCCTTTTTCCTCCCCCGTCTGCCTTCTCGAGGGGGCATACCCTACCATTCTCTCTTAACCCGTCGCTTTAAGCCTACCTTCGCTAGACTGGGGAATCCTCTCCACATTCCCTCTATTTGGGGTAGCTCACACACTCCCCCCATGCTAGGGCATCTCCTTTTTGATCTCTTCCTCTATAGAGTCTTCTGCATTCTGTTTTTCTTCAAAACCCTATTATTCTAATAGTATTTCGAAGAGGGAAAAAATGTAGACATCTAATTTGACCACTTCCATATGATCAAAGACGTCTCCTTATTCATCCAGTTGCTTATCCCCTATGTTAATATTAATTAAATCATTTGTTTAATTAATACCTTGCATCTTACATAGGGTTCATAAAGTATTTAATTTAATAAATAATTTACCCCTCTTTCTCCTCTAAATTAAATAAATACACCATTTTATTTAATTTAGTCATATTACCTTTTGGAATTTAAATTCATTTTTAATTCCTCTTTTTCTCTCTCATTGTCACATCCTCCAACTTTTGCAAGTTGGTCTCTAATCCATCTTAACTCCTTCGTCTTCTTCTAATTAACTATGGTTAGCATATGCACACCCCTAATCATCATTAGGGTCACATCCTCCATAATCTCCCACTTGCTTCTAATAAGTGATTAGTCCATCTAATTAAGTACTTGCACAACCTTAATCATATGATTAAACCAACCTAATCCTCTTCCCATTTATGGCATGTGTCCTTAAGTCAACCTTATTAAAGGATTTCTCCTTTTGGGCAAGGCACTCCACTTCCCCATGTGAATTTTTAATTCACCTTTTAATCCCCCAATGCACTCAAAAGGAATTTTTAATTCCTTCACTTCTTTCCACATGTCCTCTCTTGATTCTTTATTCTTTCCCCTCTCCCCATGAGGATATTTGAGGAATTTTTAATTCCTCACATGTCCTCTCACCCACATAGGGACAAGGACCTCCTTTATGAGGAGATCTTGTCCAATCCCAAGGTACTTTATACCCCCCTCCATGTCGTGTACTATCCTTCCACCTCATGTCCACTTCACCTTTTAGGGCTATATCACATGCCACATGTCAAGATGTGAGGGCTTGTGAGTTCTCAACTCACCTTAGCCCTACATCTTGGTCATTGGTGACTCAATCTTGGCCATCCATTTCCTTAGAGATTTCCAAAATCTTTATAAATACCCCCTCTTTTCTCTCATTTGGGGAGAGATCATTTTGCTAGCCAAACTCTTACAATTTTGTTTCTCAATCTACACTTAGCCATTTGCATCCATTTTGTCCAACTATCTTGCATCTCACACTTCACATCTTGCATCTACTTGCCATCAAGGAGCATACATCTCATCTACAATCGAAGGGTCAACCAAAGAACAACTCTACAAGGTAAAAGGTTCCATTTTTATGTTGTTAAGTTCATCATTTTCCCAATCTTGAAGTGTAGGGTGTTTTTAGTTATTATTTGCACTCTCTTTAGTTTGTTGCTCATCTTTTAATGATTATATTCCCCTTATCACACTTTCTATCATTTGTTTACTGTTTCTTGAGAAGCTTGTATGTTCCTCTTGTTGGTACATAGAGCATGTTTAGTGTGGAAGCATTGAATGTATTTCCCATATGCTAATCACTTGAATGCTTTCTACACTATTAGTGAAGTTGATAGAATTTTGATTTAATTTCTGAATACTTGGTAAAAAAATTCACATTTGACTATTTTTTTGGTAAATCTTGTCATGTACTTTTGTGTTTCATGTTTATAAATAAAATATTATATATCATGAACTATGTTCATTTTTCTAATATATCTTTTTAACAGGCAGCATTCGTTGTGAACAAAGACGGGGACAAAGATCTATATGGATGCATATACTTGGTTATTGAAAAAAAAAACTGAAAGGTCAGATTCTTCTATAATCTCTCTCTTTTGTTTACAATGAATTTAAAGTCTTCCAATGCACCTAAGTTTTATGCCTTGGAAGAATTGTGAGCAATAAGAGAGAAGCTTGGTTCAAGAATCTGACTTGTTGAATAGACAGATGAGCATAGTGAATGGCATGCCCTACAATTCATAAACATGGAACTTTTTTTGTTCACAAGAAAATTACTTTTGCAATTGTTGTATTTTATTTTGAAATAGTTGGTTGGAAAATTAAATTATACTATTCAAAATTTTAATGTGTTTTTTCCACTGTTGGGATTTAAGGACAAATCTTTCATTTTTGGAAACTATGTTTTATCTCTTCTTCTACTACTTGGAGTACACCTAATGTTCATTTTAGTTTGAGTAAATTAGGAATATAGGGAGACAATATATATAGTGAAAATATTGAATCCTGAAATAGTAAATACATGTTTAGTGCATTAAATGCAAAAAACTTGACAACTGTTGCTTACTTTTACAAAGGAAGGTGAATGATTTGAGTAAGGTCTTGTTGACCACGAGTTCATTAAAAGCATAAACCATCTATTCATTGCTCCAATAACCATTATTCTTACAACAAAGCTCAAAAATCAAATTGTGTGACATATTTTAGTGAACTGATAGATACACAAGTAGTGAATGCATACTTGATTCATAGAATGTGAGGAAAGTGCTAGATTTTATTTATGCTTATTCTTTTTTGACAATTGTTTGTTGAAAGGTTGTTTCAAGTCCTTCATTGTGTTCTTTCATGTTTTTTATTTTCTAAAACTGCACTGCTTATGAATTTTTCGAGTAGTCTTGTTGTAAATTTTTGTTTGTACAAGTAGGCCAAATTGATAGACGCAATTTTTTTGTTGCAAATGTCCACTCATTAGATCCAAATTTTATAGGTTTTTCTAGTAGGCCAATGCCTATTAAAGCAGTGAATCCATAGTTAATGCATTTTATGCTTGCACAATGAAGAAGGTATTGCTCGAAGATCTAAAATGATGTCACTATATGTAGCAACAACTTACTACTCTTCAGATACATCAAGCAACACATGTATTGGGATTGCTTGATACCAATAATTTTTCCATATTTTGTTTCTCAAAGCATCTTTGATTTCCTTCGTAATCTTAATAGTAAAAAAAACCTATGTAACTATGTATTACAATTCCCAATTAGGCTAGGTAGCTATTAATAACAATGAAAGTTATCTTTGAGGCACTGTGATAGTAATTTGTATGACGTGCACATTGTGCCTAGATAGAGGCATGAACAAGTCATCATGTTTGGCTTCAAAAGGTTCATATGTCTAATTAGCTATTGGAGGGGATACATGCTTAATGCACAAAATGAAAACTTCGCAATATGTGTTAAACAACCGTTGGTGTGTATACAAGCAGACAGTGCAAAGTCAATCCATGAAATATGAAGTGCTTGTTTTTTTGTTTTTTGTTTTTTTATTGTTTATTGAAAAGCTTCTCTATTTTTTGGCCATGGGTTGTCATTTCTGATGCTAGTGATTCTATGTGGTGCTTGAACAAGGGAGGGGATGAAGGAGCCGTGTGCAACTGGTGAGTGGCTCATTTGTTTGTTTTCGATACTTGATCATTAGAAGCGTTAGAGAGGAAATTCCATGGTTTGGACAAGGTCTTTTGGACTGTGGGTGCGAAATGTGTTGGAGGGTTGGTGGGCATATATGCAGTGAATGCATAGAAGACTCATGAAATCTTGGGTGACTACTGCCATTTTTTTGTGCTTATTATCATTTGGTTAGCATTTGTTGAAGAGCTTGTGGGTTTTCTGTGTGTTGGTTGTGGTCATGCATGTTCATTAGTCTCTATAAGTGTAGTGGCTGTTAATGACCTTGGTGTGTGTTTATGGCCCTTGATAACTAGAAAAATTGCTTGTTGTGTATATGGTTGGGAACAATATTTAGATATTACAAGGAAGAAATTTGTGGTCACATTGGAGCTGATAGCATCGACGAGACTTCATTTTCAAAAGATAATTTAATTTTTAAACTATGTATCATTATACTTGAAAAATTACTAGTATGTGCAACATGGTTTAATACTAAAAATGCTTTGGTGAAAATAAGTCTTGTCAATGCATAGGATTATTATTAGTTCCTGTTGAAAGGTAGGTTCAGCATTGCAATTGATGCATTTCCTTTTTTATTAGTTGCTTCTCCAATGATATTTTTTCATTAAAATATTTTTTTCTTTTTGCTATAGTTAGGATGTGTTGGTGGGCACATATCTAGTGAAAGCATAGATGACTCATGAAATCTTAGGTGAGTGTTGTGATTTGTGTGTGCTTATTATCATTTGTGTAACGTTTGTTGAGCAGCTACTGGTTTTTTAGCTATTTGTTGCGGTGTTGCATGTTTGTTACTCTCTAAAAGTGCACTGCCACTGAATGGCTTTGTTGTATGTTTATGGCTCTTGACAACTAGAAAAATTGCTTGTTGTGCATATGGCTGGTAACAATATTTAGCTATTATAGGGTAGAAATTTATAGCCAGATTGGAGCACATAGCATTGAGGAGAATTATTTTTTTAGAAGAGCATTTAAGTATTAAACTATGTATCATTGTACTTGACAAATTATTAGTATATGCAACATGGTTTAACACTAAAAATGCTTTGTTGAAAAGGAGTCTCGTTAATGCATAGTATTATTATTAGTTTCTACTGATACACGAGTTGAGTGTTGCAATCAATGCTTTAACTTTTGAATTATTCACTTCTTCAATGAGATTGTTTTGTTTAAAATGTTTATGTCTTTTTCCTATAGTTGGGATTTAAGCACATATTTTTGGTGCTAGAAAATTATTGTTTATCTATTTTTCTATTGGTTTGAGAAGGTCGATTTTTCATTTTACTTTAAGAAAAATAGGAAAAAAAGGGCACTTTATATATGGTGGGGAACATTGTATTGTGTTCCTAATATTTAATTTGGGATGCATGTAGTGCAAGTTTTGGCAGTGGGATGGTTGGTACTGAAGTAGTAAATGCATGTTTCATGCATTCAATGCAAACCGTGTGATATATGTTTGATAGCTGGTGTGAAGATAAGCAGAGAATGCTTGGCTAATTTGCATGTTGCTTATTAATTATTTCATGGAAACATCCCTTCAACACATCTCACATGCATGGCCGAGAGGACTCTGCTCAAACTATTTTTTTTCCCTCTAACACTTCTTATCAAGTATAGCAAACAAACAAATGGGCTGAGGAGGCTGTACAAAAGAGTACAGTGAGGATACTGGTCTGGAGCATTTCCAACACATTGTAATGTGTAGATCATTAACAGTTGTGCATGGCAATGGTTTTCTTTTCCTCGATGCAATGGATAGCTTGCACACATTGAAAATGTGAACGTATAGTGAAAATAACAAGGGTGTTACATGTAAACATGTAGCAATTTAGATGAGGAATATTTTTTTCCTGTAGTGAATGCCTAAGATTGTGGTCTTGAATTGTTGTGACAAATGTTTAGACATGAAAACATGTTTTATTGTTTGAAAGATAAAATACATTTGGTTAATAAGAATTGAGTTTTGGAGAATGCGAAAGAGGTGAGTTGTTAGTGGATTGTGAAGTATTAGAAATTGAATGTAGACAAACTTAGAGTATTTGGTAAAACCTAATTCACATGCTTACAGAAACAGAGAACACGTGTAGGAATAATTGACATGGGAAAGATCTTGTTAAGTGTACATGCATAGACTACATTTTGTTATAATTTTCCTTGTAATAGGAACCATTTTTTGTGATTGGAGTAGAGACAAAGATCTATAGAGATACAAAGATATATGGTTCTTGAAGTAGAGAGTGGAAGAACTTAAATTATTTGGTAAAATCTACTTCAGATGCTTACAAAAATAGAAAACATGTGTAAAACTAATTGACATGGGAAAGATCTTGTTAAATGTACATGCATAGACTGTATTTTGTTAGTGTTGTCTAAATTTTGCAATTTTCTCTAAATTTTTCTGGTTGAAAAAATTCTATCGACAAAATCCATGTGGGCGCATATGCAAAAAAATAGGAAATAGATAAAAAAACCCACTAGATTTTTAACAAACTATAATGAAACAAGAAGAAGCACAAACAAAACACACTAATTTCCAAACATTCCATGAATTAGCTATGTGTTCATTGAATATGTAGTCAGAACGATATCAAGTTTTATAAACAAACATGCAAGCCATTCACCACGAATGCACTTTTTCAGAATAATGAATATACAAAAGCACATTGGAGAGCTAAAAAATCCATAATTTTTTTTACCAAATGAGATTAAGCACAAGGAAAAACTAGCACTCATCTAAGATTCCATGAATTAGATATGCCTATAGCAACATGGAATACACTAGTTCAAACATAACTAAAACAAGTATGCAACTGATGAGTACTTGTTGCTTGTGCACCCACCAGCCCTCCAAGACATGTTGCACATTTTACTTTCTGAAATTTCCACCCACTCAAGCAATAAACACATAATTAACGCATTCACTGCCCCCATAGCCCACAAGACCTTGCTTAAACGACATGCAATCTAATGCATCCACCTCCCCTGCTACACCTTCTTACAAAAAGCAACACAAAGCGAAGCCATTGATGGCCACTGCACTTTTACATAATAACTAACATGCAAAATTGCAAACGACCGCTAAAGCACCCACACGTTTTTCAACGAATGATAAACAAACAACAATAAACAAAAACAACACATCGAAGAATCCACCAACTCTCCAATACATCTTGCACATTTTTATTTTTAGGCTTTCCTGACAGTGTGCTAGCCACTCAAGCAAAAAAAAAATAATTAATGCATTCCCTACCCCCAAAGTCCATCCAACCTTACTCAAAGCACACGTAATTTAATGTACCCACTTGCGCCATTAGTCCCTTAAAGGCAAGTGACTAGTGTGATCAAAGAAGTTTAGTGTTGCAATTGAATAATGTACATTGGAGATGGGCTACTTGTTAATCAGTCTATAGGAAATGCATTAAATGCTAATGAGTGCGCTACTCATTTTTTTTTAAGTAAATAAGAAGTATACAAATCTATGTATTTTGGAAAATATTTAATAGTCAATAGTTAACAAAGCTAATAGCATACTTAATAACAAGTAGCAAAGCTCGAGTAAATTGTTGAAAAGAAAATATGGCAAATGCAAATGTGAACATGGTCGATAGTAAAAACATGTAATAGTAGAGTTCAATCTATTTTTCAATAACATAAGAAGTTAAAGTATTGTGTAGCATACAATCTATTGAATTCTATAAACATGTAACAATAGAGTTTAATCCAAGATTACTATTACAAATTATTTAATTTCTTGAGCAAGGTCTATAAAAATGTAACAGTAGAGTTTAATCCAAAATTACTATTACAAATTATTCAATTGCTTAATAGCTCATTTGCTTCTTCTAGATACCTGAAAACTAGAAGTGTTACAGGGAAAAATGAATGGTTTGAGAAATGTCTTGTGGACCATGGGTGCACATGTAGCAAACAATTGGGTGATTCACAAAATCTTAGTCAAATGTTGTGTTTTGTTTGTGCTTTTTCTTATTTCATTATCATTTGTTCAAAAGCTTGTCGGGTTTTTGGCTCTTCAGTGCATTTTCACATATGGGTGCATGTGCAATGAATGCATAGCTAATTCATGAAATATTAGGAAAATGTTGCATTTTCTTTTTTGCTTATTCTTCTTTTTCTATCGTTTGTTAGGAAGCTTCAAAGCTTTTAAGCTTCCAAATGTGTTTTTGCATGTTCGTTTTAGTGTAAAAGTGCACTATTGGTGAATGGATGAACTATGTCTTTATGAAACTTGATAGCTCCATGGATACATATGCAGTGAATGCAAAAATAATTCATAAAACACTAGGTGAATGCTCAATTAAGTTTACGTTTATTCTTGTTCTACTGTTTCCTATTAAAAGCGTTGACAGTTTTCTAGCTCTTTGTTGCGCTTTGCATATAGGGCATGTGTAGCATATGCATAGTTAACTCTTAAATTTTTAGTATACTTCTAGGTTTTGTTTGTGCATGTTCCAATTTTTTTATCATATATTCAGAGGCTTGTCGGCATACAAAATTTGAATTCAATGTCTTCAACGTTTTTCAAATTTTGTTTACTTTTGTCTATTTTTTGGCAAATTTTATTCAATGTTTTTGTCTTAACTTTTAATGAATATTCTACTATATGTTACTTTTGTGAACTATGCAGGCTTCTAATGCATTAACAATATATTCCTTGCTTGGGCACAAATCACTGTGCAAAATTTATTGCATTACTCTTTTTTCTTATTACAATTTTTTTCACACGCTTCTATGTTTCCTGTTTATGACTAGCATATTATGTGTCATGTAGTATGCACATTTGTCTAATTTGGCCCATTCATAGGCACCATTTCTTTTAACTAGACCTGGGCAGCTACAAAGATCTATTGCACCACAAATATTTCTTACTTTTGAACAACAAATTAGAAGGTTAGATTCTTTTATCATTATTTTCTTTTCTTTCCCATGAATTTTAAAACTCACAATGTTTTTATACCAAAAAACTACATTTTTTGCAAACATAAGTTACTTTTGCAACCAGAAAAATGCATAATTGCAAACATCTCATATGCAATCCATATCCAATGTTCCACCAAGAACACTGACTATACTGTATAACTTGAAATATATTTTCTGCTTCCCATTTTTCCATTTATTGCAGTGCCTTTGATATTTATTTCCTTATAAGAAAATTAGCACAATTGAAACACAATAAATTTTTGAAAATAGCTATAACTCATTGCAAAACAACATCATGTTTTTTGCATTCTACTTGTCATAGGAGCTATCTCTTTCTATCAAAGTGTAGGAGAAAGATATTTTCTACTGCAAATCAACTTGGGTCTTTAACAACAGGTTTAAAGGTCAAATTCTTGTACTATCCTTCCACCTTGTTTACAATGAAATTTAATTCTTCCAATGTATTTCAGAATTATGTATTGGAAGAATGGTAAACAATGAAGAAGAATACTTGTTCAAGAATCTGACTTCCCATAGAGATAGATGAGCATAATGTATCACATGTCATGTGATTCATAAACATGAAACTATTTTTTTCTTTCTACCAGGTTGCTTTTAGGTAACATAATATACTTGTATTAGTGATAGGGACAAATCCCAATATCTACTAGACTGTATTTTCTATTAAAATCAAAACTCTTTTACATCATTCACCATGCACTTGTCCGCTACAAAGAACTAGATTCCATTCATTCTTGATTTGTTGTCTCAATAGGCACTATCATACAAGCAAAGCCTATGAAATTTGAACTCTATCTCTAAATGATTGGAAAAAAAATTGTTACAGTGGTCTATTTGGCTTATTTGCTTTGAGGAAAACAACTTCATGGGTACTCAATGCATTAACCACATGCAATAGTCAACATTTAAGCACATATTTTACTTTAAGTAAAATAGGGAAATAGGGGAACATTATATATTGTGGCAAATATTTAATCGGTTGATGCATGCACTGCAAGTTTTGGTGGTGGGTTGGTCGATGCTCAACTAGTCAATGCATTTTTAATGCATTAAATACAAACCTCATGATATTTCTTCCACAACAACTATGAACATAAGCAGAGAAGACTTGCCTAATTTGCGTCCAAAAAAATTAGAGGAACATGGTAAATTGTCCCAAGCATTTTTGACTCATGCTTGTAACAACAACCAAGCATTACAAACACATAAACAAGCTACTCACCAATAGTACACTATGATAGAATAGCAGACAACAAATAACAAATACTTGTGGTTATGAAGTGTCAAAAATAGGCAGCTAGGCCATTGACCACCAATGTACCTTTGCAATATAACCAAGATGCAAAAGTGCAACCAATAGCTAAAAAACCTACAAGCTTTTCAACAAACGATAAAATAAAAAACAAACAAGAAGGAACACAAACAAAACCCAACACTTGCCTAAGATTTCATAAATTAACTATGCATTCTCCCAATTTACTTAAACAAAATTGAATAGTAGACATTGTAGCATTTAATGCAATAGCTATTTATTGCTAGACAAGCATGCCATATCCAACGCATATTATACAATTACAAAGTTGACCTATTCCAACATGCAGTGGGCATATAGATTATAGTCATTTAACGCATGAAATCTAAGTGTTGGCTTTTGTTTTTGCTAATTCTTGTATATTTATCATTTCTTGAAATGCTTCTCAATACTTTATCCTTTTGCATCTTTGTTATTCTATAAAATTCTACTGTAGGTGAATCGCTTCAGTATGCCTATGTGATAATTGACAACTAGAAGTAATCCTTGCTATATTGCTTCTTCTTGTTAAATCCTTACTATAGGGAAAAGGAATAAGTATTTCAAACAATACAATCTCATTGGCCAAGCGACTAATTCAAAAGAAAGTGCATTGATTGCAATAGTAAACATGTCATTCAACAGGAATAAATAAAAGCACAAATTTTTACATTATAGAGTTTGATACATTGCAAAGGGTGTTGTATCACTCAATTTTGTAAAACTAAATCAGCTAATTATAAAAAAATTATATTTTATACAATTAGAAGCTTTTGTACGAAACCAATGCTCACTCAAGCAATTAACATACACTTAATGCTTTTAATGCACACACATACCATAAGATCCTATTGAAACCATTCACTTTTCCTTGCAACGCTTTCACTTACCAAGTATCAAAAATAGACAAACAAGCCACTGACTAGTTACACATGGTACTAATTGATCCTATCTCGTTTAAGCATTCCAATGTACATTAGCTATTGAAAACAACAACACATGGCCAAAAAAAAAAACATATTCAACAAACAATAAGCATAAATCAACACTCACTTCATATTTCATGAATCAACTGTGTATTTTTTACTTGTATTCATGTCAGCTGCTCACCACATAGAAAACAGTTTACATTTAATGCATTCCCAAGTTTACTATTGCAATAGTTGCATTCTTTCCATTTCCAACGCTTGTCATTCTCTGCAATGCTTAAATGAGAGACGAGCTGAAGGAACCGTGTGCAACCCATGACTGGACCCTTTGTTTTTTTTCCATACTTTGAAATCTTATGTGAGTGTTTCCTTTTGTTGTTGTTTATTATCATTTGCTTATTGTTTGTTTGAAAGCTTGTACATTTTCTAGTTGTTCATTGTTGTTTTGCATACTCGTTATTCTGTAGTGGTGCAGTGGTCCTTAATGGCTTTGTTGTGTGTTTATGATACTCGATACGTAGAAGAATTGGTTGTTGTTGGAAAAATTAACAAGTCAACATAGTGCATTAAATTACATGTGCTTTAAGCAACATCTACTAGACTACGGGGGCAGAGAATGCATTAGTTATGTGTCTTTTGCTTAACTGGCTAGCACATTGTCAGGAAAGCTTGGAAAGCAGAATATGTGAGATATGTTACAGGGTTGGTGGGTACAAAAGTAGTAAATGCATAGATAATTCATGAAATATAAGGCGAGGGCTAGGTTTTATTTGTACCTATTCTTGTTTGTTTGTTGTTTTTCAAAAAGCTTGTGTGTTTTTAGCTTTAAGTTTGCTTCTTCAATGTTTGTTATTGTTTGGTAGTGTACCATTGGTAAGTGGCTTATTTCTATGTTTATGATGCTTGGCTGGTGCTGCATAGATTAACGGGGAATGATTTCTAAAATTTATGATGAGTGTTGACTTTTGTTTGTGCCTATTATCATTTCTATTTTATTTCTTGAAAATCTTGTGAGTTTTTAGCTATGTTCATTATTATATAAAAGTACATTGTTGTTGAATGGCTAAGCTGTGTATTTTTGATACTTGATAATTTTGTGGATGCATGTATATGGTCAATGGATAACTACTTCATGAAATCATTTTTTTATCATTTTTTGAAAGGACTGTCAGTTTTTAGTTTGTTAGTGTCAATATTTCATGTTTTCTATTATGTAAAACTACAGTGGTCGTTAATGACATCCCAATGTGTTTATGATACTTGATAACTAGAAGTATTGCTTGTTGTTAGAAGGGATATGGTCCATGAAACCCTTGGTTAAATCTTTCATACTATATATTATGTCCCCCTATTTTCCTAATTTACTTAAAGGGAAATGAAAAATCAAGTATACTCATGCGTTTCTAAATGAACATATTTGTTTCAAGTCCATATTTGTTACAATCTTCTTACAAGAATGCATTGATTTATGTCTATGAATTGCATTTATGATGTCAACCACTATGCTTATCTGTCTAGAATATCTCCCCAACAAGACCACTCTTTACAATTTCACTGGGAGGAAAATATCTGCTTTCATGCAGATATAGCGAACTGTTGAATAAGAAAATTGCAAGTCAGATCATTTGATCATTGTCCCTCTTTGTCTCTCCAATTACACATTTTGACAACTATTTAGAATATCAAGTATGCTCTACTATACATATGTGCAAATCACTAAAGATTCCATAATCAAATTGGAAACAAGATACAAGAATATAGAAATAATAGACATTTCTAACTATGAATATGCAATAAGCACATTCAAATTAAATGTTTTAGACTGTTTATTTGATTCCTAGCAACTACTGTTGACCAATCAGTTTTAGGTTCTTATACACATAATTTTCTATGAGTATATATATAATGGAATATGTATGTGCATATATATGTATAGAAATAGAAATGCCCATTACATCTATATCATAATGTCCTTGTCTCAGAGAAGTGTTGTGTGCAACTATTCAGAATAATTGTACAAGGACTATTGTGGCAAGCCACTAAGAATGTTGTTGAAGAAAAGTAATGCACTGAGGCTAAATGAGTTGAACCAAACAAAAAATAGGAATTCATATTGGGTTCTACACTCACATTAAAACCCTTCATTGTATTCAAGATTTTTATTTTGGTTCCACTCATTCAAACTAATGTATTTACCTTTTCCAAAAACATGTTTTCTACTCATTGGCTATTGAACTCCCTCTACATACGCACATGTACTTTGACAACGATATCAGAAAGAAAGTAGTTGCACTTTGGCAAACTAGCCAAATTCCTATTATACTTTATACTGTTCCATCATGCAAACCCTAGGAAGATGCATTACTATAAACAACCATAAGCATATATGACCAACACATACTCCAATTTACTCTTTAATGTTATATAATTTATTTGTAGACAAATAATGGAGCAAACAAAAAGACTAGCACAAAAAATGAAACACACGAAAAAAGACACAAGCAAATGGTAAACAACTTATTTTATTAACCTATTATATGCATGCCTCCATCATCTACACATAAGATCTACATTTTTCTTCATTGTTTCAAGACAAAAATAAACAACCCAATATCAATTGAAGACTTAAACACTAAAAAATTTGGTGACACATTCAAAGGTGACATTCTTGTTGTCTACAAGACAACATTTGACAAAGACAATGAAACAAATGAGATACCACATGTAGATCTCATAGACCTCAAAGTAGAGATGACCATTACACTAAATATCATTGGAGACCTTATCCACCAACATGAGCACAAGATAATTCCAAGAATAGGCGTCTCAATATCGGGTTTCCAAATTGCATGTAAAACACTTGATGACAAAGGTGATTGTGGTTGCATATTAATATTGATAGACACTAGCATAGTTGAAAGCATGCCTCAATTTTGTAAAGACTATTACTTCATTCCAGATACAACTATAATCCAATTAGTAGCAACCAAGGATCAAAATCCAACTAGAACTATAGGTTCTTTAGTTATTGGTGATAATAGAGTTGGTAGCCAATATGCTATTGATATTAAAGATGGAAAAGTAGAATCTGATAGAGCATAGGTACTAATCTCTATATACCATATGCCACTAATCCATTTTAACTCAATTCCATACCATTTTGGCCTCTACTATAATTTTCTTGTGACAATAACTAACTTTCTTTTTTCCATGCAACTGTGATTGCATTCATCTCATGAACAATAATACTTGGAAATAACACAATAGTTTTTTAGGAACAAAACTCCAGGAATTCTTTTCAAAAATATCATAAAAACCACATATGAAAAGAACATGTTCCACATAGCCCAGTCAACATTTATTTGCAAATTGAACAACAAAAGAACAATGGAAAGGCTAAGTGCATTGATGCAATCAACATTTGCGGTAACTTTAGAAATATCTTATCACTTTCTTAAAAAATTTGTGTCATATAGATAGTTGTAAAAATATACATTTACATGTTTTAGGTTTTGGGGACATTAAGGGCAGAAAACCCACTTTCAAATCCATTTGAAGCCTTCTGTCCGATATGCAATTACAGGTTCAACACTTATGGAATGTTGGAAGAGAATGGTGCTCACTGCAACCAATGTCACGTACTAGAACTTAGTTACATATACTCACTCCATCCTCAAACTATCATCATAATAAATGACAAGAAAAAAATCCATTGTACAGTTGAAAACTGTGTAATGCAATGACTCATGCCTACCTTCCAAAACATGATATATGAAGACTATGTCAATGACAAGTCAACAATTGTGTTTGAACTATGAGACTTTGTTGTCAAAGGCCACTTCAAGCTCAACCAAAAAAATGTTGTCACAAAAGATATTTTCCTAACTGAATGAACATCATATGCTACAACAAGGTACAAAACTATACTAATACATGTTAGAAACCAAGATCTAAAATGCAAACCAGAAAAAGCCTTCCACAAAAGAGAAAAATAGAAAAAGAAGAGATTTGCAAGAAGATGTGCAAATAATTATTATTCAGGAAATCTTAATTACAAGATATGATTTGATTTATAAAAGAAAAGATGCATAACCCTAATCTTATCTTTAGCAACAAGATAGCTCAATAAGATAAGGATGAGAATAATAAACCTACGAATAAAATATTACCTAAGTAAAGTTATGCAAGTGTAATTAAATATTAATTACACTAACACCTCTGTTGGATCTCAGTTGTGTTTATGGTTTGTCCTTGATGACAAAATCTCTTTCAGTTGGTTCTCTTTGGTGATCAGTCTCTGTTTGGATCCTTATGATTTATTATGACACTTCTTTGATGTCTCTTGGCTATTACAGAAAGATATCACAGTTGGTTTCCTTGTTAGGATGGTTCTTTTTGCATATCATAGGCATTGGTTATTTGTCATTCGGGCTTACACATATCGGCATGAGTATGACAGGGTCTCCCTGATCCACTTTGAAATGTTTGTGTTGCCTATCAGCAAGACATTTTTTATGTCATGTCATTTGAATTTAACATACAGGATACTTTTGGTGTGACGTTCCCATTGTCTTGGAAACAGTGGAAAGGTCTATCGGCATGAGATGTTTTCACCACTGGGAGTTCTTATCGAATGAGTTGGGTCTCACCAACTAACTCATAAGGTGGTTCATCGGTGTAAGAAATCCCTATCGGCATGTTGTTTCATCGAGTGTTTTGTGTCTTGGCAACCGACACAAGAAATATTATTTTGGGAAGACTTGTCTTTTGTTTCGACGACTGAAAGTGATCTCTATTGGCATATGTTATTCTGTCAGTATGTGGCCTTAGCGATATTGGTATGTCACACCGATCAGAGATTAAATGGAAACTCATCGGCAAGAGCTTAAGGCTTCGGCATGAGGTTATAACGAATATGCAATGTCACATCGACCGGTGGTGGATGGATGTGTATCGGCAAGAGTTTTGCTTCGGTGGAATGTAATAGAAAACTCCTTGATCTTGCCAACTAAGTATTATGAAGTGCATTCGGCGAGAGATTGGCATTGTCTCAGGGACTCAGTGGATAAGGCTTTTTCGGTGTGATAGAGTATTCTCCGAGAGGTCTCCCCGATGGTTGTAGGTTACAGTGACTCTTAAGAATTGAAAAGTCTTTTCGGTGAGACTCTTTCATCGATGTGAGGTCATGGCAAGGATGGTGTGTCTTGTCGACAAAGTCAAATGAATGAATTTTGGTATAACAAGTTTGATCTATATGATGTCTCTCCGATATCAAAAGCTATAGCGATAGCAAATGATGGTTTCATTTCGGTGAGAGAACCTTTTTGTCTCATTGACCAGAAGGATGTTATGAGCTCTTGGCATGACATTATGTATTCGTTATGACTTCTCTCGACTCTTATGGATTATGGATAAAGCGATAACTAAAAGGAACGGTCAACGTTTTAATTGCCTTTGACAGAACTATCTAGATGTTTTAGTGAATGGTTAACAAAGTCTCAAACTCCGTGGCCATCATGGAAATTTCTAAATATAGTTGCAGGCCAACATCATTGATTGCATCGAATCTCAGAACCATTACATGGCAGCATATTCATTGAGTTTCCTCTTTGAGCTATTGTGTTTTTGAAATAATGGATGATTTGCAGCTCTCTGGATAAGCATTACTCTTGATTTTTATCATCATCGACAAACTATCATTATTTAGCTTCATATTAAAAAATCAGCAAGAGAATTTCAGAATCTTGTGAAAAATGCTTTTTGAAGATTTCTTCATAATAGACATACTTGAAATGTAAATAAATACCAGTGTTGAAAACTGTAAAAGCTCTCTGATTGTAATTTTGGGAATATTGTTCTTTGGCTGTATAAAAAATGTATTAGGTAGATGAGGAAAACAAAGAGTTATGAGTTTGACTAAAAACAAAGAGATCCTCTCAAATATTTTTTGTTCAGATGCATAATTTGAGGGGTTGGTACTCCTTGAGATAGATATCTCTAAATGAGGGGTTGGTGCTCCTTGAGTGGGTGCTCAAAAATCAGCCTATAAGGCATCATGAACTTTTGTTTAAAAGATTAAGCCTAGAAGGCATTTCGGGAGTGGTTTTTATACCCCAAGAGGGTTTTCCACTCGGTAAAATCTTGAGTCTCCTTATTCTTCTGAGTTCTCTCTACTTTACTGTGTTGTTATTTTAGTTCACTGTTTGGTTATTACTTTTCTCAATTCTGTTTATGAATGATTACATTCAACTCATGAATGCATTAATCAGAGTATATTGAGATCAGATCTGAGCTATGGTTTTTGAATTTGTGTAAATTGGTCAAATCTTTTAAGACACTGATTCATCCCCCCCTCTCAGTGTCATTTTAACTCCAATAGTTGGTATCAGAGCGTAGGGTCCTCTGATAGGTTTTAATCACCTTGGATTGATCTTGGTCTTGGAGTTTTTTTTTAATGGCACATTGTCAAGACGATGCCTCTATATCCAGAGCTCCATTATTTGATGGAACTGATTATGTGTTCTGGAGAATCAAAATGGAAGCTTTTCTTGTTTCTTTTGATGTTGATTTTTGGAGCATTGTTTTAAATGATTACAATGTACCAGAATCTATTCCCACTGATGCTGCTGAAAAAAAGAGGTATGAAAAAAATGCCAGAGATAATCATCCCATCTTGTGTGGGTTAACTAAAGATGTGCTCATTAAAGTCATGCACTACAAATCTGCTCATGGAATCTGGGAAAAACTTGAAACTATATATCAAGGGAATGAGAAAGTCAAACTGTCAAAAATCATTACACTCAAACATTAGTTTGAGGAGTTGAAAATGAAGGATGATGAAAAAGTAGCTGAATATTTCCTAAGAGTTGATGAAGTTGTCAATTCAATGAAAGGTCTAGGTCAAGAGGTTAATGAATTTGATGTGGTCACAAAGGTTGTTAGAACCTTACCATCTAAATTTGAATCTAAGGTTTCAGCCCTAGAAGAAAAGAAACACTTTGATAAGCTTACCTTAGATAGCCTACAAGGAATACTTACTGCCTATGAAATGAGAACTAGCAAAAACAATTCAACAGGAAAAGAAACTACCTTTAACACTGAAAATAAATAAAAAGTCAAAGTCATTGAATTAGAGTTGTCTGATTCTAAAGAATCACATTTTGGTAGAAGATTTAAAAAGGGATCAGGAAAATATAAGGGAAAACTTCCCTTTAAATGTTTTAACTGTGGAAAAATAGGGCACTTTGCTGCAAAGTGTCCCTATGATGATCAAATATGTAACAACGAGACAATTAAAAAATAGCCTATGAAGAAGGTATTCAAACCTAATCAAAACTTCTATTTCAAAAAGAAGAAAAGTCTATTTAGTAAGGATGAATTTGATATTGAGTCTGAAGATTCATTAGCTGAAGAAGATGAAACCTTGTTCATGGCTGAAATTACTCAGCAAAATGATACAAACACCATTGACATTGAAGAAGGTGAAGTAGATCTTGAAAGTGAGTTGAAATGTGCTTTACAAGAGATCAGAAAACTCAAAAAACAAGTTCTTACTCAAGAACATAAACCAGATCAAGAAATGGTCTCTTTGAAAACTCATCTTGAAGAAGCTAAAAGAGTTGAAGACTGCCTTTGAGAGACTGTAAGCTGCAAAGATCAAGAAATTCAAAAACTGGAACAAGAAGTAGTCTGTCTTAGGAAGGAAATTGAAAAATATGAAAGCACTCTAAAACTAAATGAGATGCTTAGTAAGCAAAAGATGTACAAAGATAAAACTGGTGTTGGTTATGAAAAGGGTGAATGCTCAATTGACCATGCAAAACAAACCCCTCTTATGAAGTCAGGGATTCAGGTTCAGATCACTCAAAATTTGGTAGGGATCATGTTCAGTCTTTAAGAGGTAATAGATCTTCATACAGAGTCAATCCTTTCTTCTATGGTTATTGTTTTTTCTACAACAAATTTGGGCATAAGGTAAGCACTTGCAGGCTTATGAATTCTAGAATACCCAGGTTTGGTCTTAGGAAACACTATGGTTTTGTTAGAAAAATCAGATGTTTTAAATGCAATGCTTTGGGACATTCTGTCAAACAGCGCAAAACTGGTCTGCAATCTAAACAACAAAAAATTAAAAAGGTTGGGAAACCTAAGACTATCAACAACATTGAGCAAACTATGTTGGTTCAAATAGCTTTTCATTCCAAGAAAAAGGACTTATGGGTCTTGGATAGTGGATGTTCTAACCATATGACTGGCGATAAGGATTTAAGTTTATAAATCTTGAAGATTATGTAGGTGGATATGTTAAGTTTGGTGATAACTTTGGTATTCAAATTAAAGGTAGAGGTTCACTTCTTCTGAATCAAGACACTCCTATCTATAATGTGTACTATGTGGAAGGTCTCAAGCACAATCTTCTAAGTGTTAGTCAAATATGTGATAGTGGTTATCATGTTCTTTTCACTTTGCAGGGATGTGAGATTAAAAACAAGCTAGGAAAGGCTATTGTAGCTGGAAGGAGGACAAAACGAAATGTGTACAATCTTCTTGACACATCAAGCAATGACAATAATCAAGGTATGTGTTTAATGAGCCAAATTGAAGAAAGTTGGTTATGGCATAAAAGATTAGGACACATAAACTTTGAAAATATGGTTAGAATAAGTAAGAATCAGAATGTTAGAGGTTTATCAATCCTTAACAAGCTAGAAAATTATGTGTGCAAAGAATGTCTAAGTGGTAAACAAACTAAAATAAGCTTCAAAACAAAAGAACATTCTTCTTCAAAACCTTTACAACTTGTGCACACTGATTTATGTGGACCAAAAAGAACAAGGTCTATTAATGGTGAAAGGTACTTTATGTTGTTTGTGGATGATTATACTAGAATGGTTTGGGTCACATTTCTTAAGCACAAATCAGAAGCATTTGAAAGGTTTAAAATCTTTCGTAAATTTGTTGAGAAGGAATCTAATTTGAAACTTAAATGTCTGCGATCTAACAAAGGAGGTGAGTTCACCTCTCAAGAGTTTATTGATTATTGTGAACATCATGGCATTAAAAGATAGTATGCTACAACAAAAACACCTCAACAAAATGGAGTAGTTGAACGTAAGAATAGAACTATAAAAGAGATGGCTAGAATGATGCTAGATGAAGCTAAGTTGTCTGATATGTATTGGAAAGAAGCTGTTCATACAGCTATATATATTTTGAATAGAGTGTAGATTAGGGTGAAATCTAAACACACTCCTTATGAACTTTGGTATGGAAAAACTGCTTCTGTCAAACACTTCAAAATTTTTGGAAGTAAGTGTTTTATCAAGAAAGATGATGATAACCTTGGGAGCTTTCAATCAAAGAGTGATGAGGGTATCTTTTTGGGATACTCAACTCACAACAAAGCTTATAAATTCCTTAACAAAAGGCTTAATAAGATTGTTGAAGTTGTTAATGTAAAATTTGATGAAAGACCGCATTTGTATGCTAAATCTTTGCAGGATAATGAGGAAGAAGAACTTGAACTAGAAATAATTTCAGAAGGAACTGATTCAACAAGCCCTAGAAATGAAATAGTAAGTCCTGAAAGGGTTGCATCAAAAGCTCTAGCTAAATATCACCCCAAAGATCAGATTATTAGGGATAAAAATGTAGGAGTTCAAACTAGAAGAAAGGCTGCAGAATCTGATGAAAAGGCACAAATAGCTTTCTATCTAGTTACTCAGTTTGAGCCTAAAATTTTTAATGAAGCTATCATAGACTCATGTTGGCTTAATTCTATGTAGGAAGAAATTGATCAAATTGAAAAAAATTAGACTTGGGAGTTAGTCCCAAGACCAGATGACAAGAATGTCATTGCAGGCAAATGGATATACAAAAACAAGCTTGATGAAAATGGTAATGTTATTCACAACAAAGCAAGATTTGTCTGCAAAGGCTATGCTCAACAAGAAGGTATTGATTTTGGTGAAACCTTTGCACCCATTGCTAGATTAGAATCTATCAAAATATCCTTGGTTTATTCTATTTATAAAGACTTTACTGTTTATCAAATGGATGTCAAAACTACTTTTTTAAATGGCTATTTAGATGAAGAGGTCTATGTTGAACAACCTGAAGGATTTATGTTCAAAGATAAGCCTGATCATGTTTACAGATTGAAAAAGGACCTCTATGGCTTAAAACAAGCACCTAGAGCTTGGTACTCTAGGCTGGACAATCATTTGCTTTCAAATGGTTTTGTTAGAGGAGGTGTAGATAGCAATCTTTATGTTAAAACTAAAGGTTCTGATATTTTGGTTGTTGAAATATATGTTGATGACACTATCTTTGGCTGGAACAATGTTACATTGAGTAAAAAATTCTCTCAGCTAATGGAATCTTAATTTGAAATTTCATTATTAGGAGAATTAAATTTCTTTTTGGGTCTTCAAATCTCTCAACGTGAAAATGGAATATTTCTTTATCAAACCAAGTATGCTAGAGAGATGCTTAAGAAATTTTAGATGGATGAATGCCATCTAGTTAGCTCTCCAATGATTACTGGATGCAAACTTACTAAGGTTGATGATTCCCCCAATACAAATCAAACTGAATATAGATCAATGATTGGTAGTTTGTTATATTTAACTGCCTCTAGACTTGACATTATGTAGGCAGTTTGCACCATTGCATAGTTTCAGGCATCATCTAAAGAATCCCATGTCACTACTGTTAAAAGGATTTTTAAATACATTAAGGGCACTCTTGATTATGGTTTTTGGTATCCTAGAAGAAATGATTTGTCTTTGATTGCTTATACTGATGCTGACTGGGCTGGTTGTTTGGATGATAGGAAAAGCACCAGTGGTGCTGCATTCTTTCTTGGTGATCGTTTAGTGGCTCGGCACATCAAGAAACAAGATTATGTTTCTCTTTCTACTGCTAAAGCAGAATACATTGCTTCCACTTCATGCTGTACTCAAGTTCTTTGGATGAGTCAAACTCTCTCAGATATGGGTATTGAAATTCCTAAACCCATTTCTATTCTTTGTGATAACACTAGTGTGATAAATATATCAAAAAATCTTGTTATGCACTCTCACACTAAACATATTGCTATCAAGTTTCACTTTCTTTGAGAAAAGGTACTGGCTAATGAAGTATGCTTATAGTTTGTTGGTTCACAAGATCAGGTGGCTGACATTTTCACTAAGCCCTTAGCAAAAGAGTTATTTGAAAGGTTGAGACTTCGATTGGGAGTTATCTCTCAATCATTACTTCACTGAATCTCCAAGCTACTGCTTAGGGGGATCAAGTTAAATATTTTTCATTCACTTACAGCTCTCCTACAATCTTGGTTGCTGCACTACTACCTTTTTTTTATAGCTATTTCTCATGATATTTTGGTTGGCTTCTCATTTGTGTTTCATGGCAATGCACATTCTTCTCTTCTATTCTTTGTCATTGAGGCAAAAAGGGGGAGAGTCATTTGTGTTTTTCCATCAAGGACAAAGGGGGAGTTTGTTGGATCTCAGTTGTGTTTATGGTTTGTCCTTGATGACAAAATCTCTTTCAGTTGGTTCTCTTTGGTGATCAGTCTTTGTTTGGATCCTTATGATTTATTATGACACTTCTTTGATGTCTCTTGGCTATTACAAAAAGATATCACAGTTGGTTTCCTTGTCAGGATGGTTCTTTTTGTATATCACAGGTATTGGTTGTTTCTCATTCAGGCTTACACATATCAGCATGAGTATGGTAGGGTCTCCTAGATCCACTTTGAAATATCTGTGTTGCCTATTGGCAAGACATTTATGATATCATGTCGATTGAATTTAACATACAGGCTGCTTTTGGCATGACGTTCTCGTTGTCTTGGAGATAGTGGAAAGGTCTATCAGCATGAGTTATGTTCACCGCTCGGAGGTCTTACTAAATGAGTCGAGTCTCACCGACTAACTCATAAGGTCGTTCATCAGTGTAAGAAATCTCTTTTGGCATGTTGTTTCATCGAGCATTTTGTGTCTTGGAGACCGACACAAGAAAGATTATTTCGGCAAGACTTGTCTTTTGTTTCGGTGACTGAAAGTGATCTCTATCAGCATCTGTTATTCTGTCAATATGTGGTCTCAGTGATATTGGTATGTCACACCGATCAGAGATTAAATGGAAACTCAACGGCAAGAGCTTAAGGCTTCAGCGTGAGGTTATAACGAATATGCAATGTCACACTGACTGGTGGTGGATGGATGCATATCGGCAAGAGTTTTTCTTCGGTGGAATGTAATAGCGAACTCTTTTGTCTTGCCGACTAAGTCTTATGAAGTGTGTTCGGCGAGAGATTGGCATTGTCTCGGTGACTCAGTGGATAAGGCTTTTTTTCGGTGTGACAGAGTATTCTCCGAGAGGTCTCCCCGAAGGTTGTAGGTTACAATGACTCTTAAGAATTGAAAAGTCTTTTTGGTGAGACTCTTTCATCGATGTGAGGTCATGGCGAGGATGGTGTGTCTTGTCGACAAAGTCAAATGAATGACTTTTGTTATAACAAAGTTGATCTATATGATGTCTCTCCAATATCAAAAGCTATAGTGATAGTGAATGATGGTTTCATTTTGGTGAGAGAACCTTTTTGTCTCATCGACTAGAAGGATGTTATGAGCTCTCGGCCTGACATTATGTATTTTTTATGACTTCTCTCAACTCTGATGGGTTATGGTGAATGCGATAACTAAAAGGAATGATCAACATTTTAATTGCCTTCGGCAGAACTATCTGGATGTCTCAGCGAATGGTTATCGAAGTCTCAAACTCTGTGGCCATCATGGAAATTTCTAAATATAGTTGCAAGCTGACATCATTGATTGCATCAAATCTCATAACCATTACATGGAAGCATATTCATTGAGTTTCCTCTTTGAGTTGTTACGTTTTTGAAATAATGGATGATTTGTAGCTCTCTGGATAAGCATTACTCTTGATTTTTATCATCATCGACAGACTGTCATTATTCAGCTTCATATTCAAAAATCAACAAGAGAATTTCAGAATCTTGTGAAAAATGCTTTTTGAAGATTTCTTCATAACAAATGTACTTGAAATGTAAATAAATACCAGTGTTGAAAACTGTAAAAGCTCTCTGATTGTAATTCGGGAATATTGTTCTTTGGCTGTATCCAAAATGTATTAGGTAGATGAGGAAAACAAAGAGTTATGAGCTTGACTGAAAATAGAGAGATCCTCTGAGATATTTTTTGTTCAGATACATAATTTGAGGGGTCGGTACTCCTTGAGATAGATATCTCTAAATGAAGGGTTGGTGCTCCTTAAGTGGGTGCTCAAAAATCAGCCTATAAGGCATTGTGAACTTTTGTTTAAAAGATTAAGCTTGGAAGGCATTTTGGGAGTGGTTTTTATACCCCAGGAGGGTTTTCCACTCGGTAAAATCTTGAGTCTCCTTGTTCTTCTGAGTTCTCTGTATTTTACTATGTTGCTATTATTTTAGTTCACTGTTTGGTTATTACTTTTCTCAATTCTGTTTATGAATGATTACATTCAACTCATGAATGCATTAATTAGAGTATATTGAGATCAGATCTGAGCTATGGTTTTTGAATTTGTGAAAATTGGTCAAATCTGTTAAGACACTGATTCATCCCCGCCCCCTCTCAATGTCATTTTAACTCCAACAACCCCCCCATAAGTACAACTTAGGGAGACTAACAAAGCATGCACCTAAAACTAAGATGAATGCAAGAAACCATGAATGGGTCCTGGCAACAAGGCCTAATCAGGCACCCTAGTACAAATACAATAATGAGGTAGAGAAGGAAAACCCAGTGGGACAAAACCCCCCTACAATGAGATTATTGCTGCAAAGAAGCACTGGAAGAAACTGTGGAGTAACACTGGAACCGCAATCTAAAAAGCAAGGAAAGATACTTCTATCAACTAGAAACCAAAAACAAAATCATAAAAATGTGACAGCAAACCCGATGCCACGGAACACTGGAAAACTCACAAATTGGAACAACCCTAGAATTTGTAAAGCAATAATAGACGAAATGATGACAGAATCTGGAAACTGTGTACCCCGATGCCGATGCAAAACTAAGACTAAAACTCTTCCATAGGAACAGGTACCATGAAGACTCTGGAACATTAGCCATACAAACATGGCCCTCAAACTGAGAAGGATCTGAACCAATGCAGATCAATAACCATAATCTCTCAACTGAAGTGTGAACCGATGAATCTGATATGTGTCAAGCTAGAGAAAAAATGCAGCCAAAAGAAACTTAGAAACCAAATAACCCATATGAGCTATCATCAAATCAAGATGGAGATGGAGATCAAAGTGCATGCACACTTGAATCAGATTATTATGCAAGAAACCCACCCGATGGAACTTTATCTCAATTTATCTATTACAATAACCCAACGATTGTAAAAGGAGAGAATGCTAAACATGCATAAATAGAAAATAAGATGACGTGGTACTGAAATGAAGTTAAAATATTCAAGTTTCACCTTTCCAATTGCCAAAACATCCAAGTAATCTCCAAAACACCCATCGGGACAAATCTCAAATAATGATCAACCTAGGATAGATACAGAAAAAAGTGCATGGAAAGCAAAATAGAGCTCCTCAATACCTCTCCAATGCTACAAAGATGGTGAAAATTGGAGATCATGGCAAAAAGTTATAAGCTCAAAATCCATAAATGAAAATCTGAATTCAAACATCAAAAACAGCAACTAAACAAAAAAAAACTGAAAAATAAACTACACCACTGGAAAGTGCTTGGAACTATCTTTTTGGTGATATCTCGTTTTCTCAATTTTGATACTGTATGTTCAAGTTACGCTAAAAAAAAAAAAAATGCTCCTTAAAGGAAAACTGGGGTTAGGAGGGGGCAAAGAGGGCCAGTTGTACGCTGATGTTAGCACTTCACGAGCTTAAATTTGACAGCTGGGTGGCTATTGGGGCAAAAAAATGCCCCCCCTTTTCAGAATTTTTTTTTTGACTATCAGATTCACATAGGTTGCCAGAAATATTCTTGATGTGCTGGCTAGAATATTTTGTAGTCTTCGGGGGTTGGGTGCGGGTCATTGGTCCACCATAGGACCTTGGCTGCAGGATCTAAAGCCCTCAGGGGCTCGCTGGCCCATCAGAGCATAGGCCAAGGGAGCTTGTGGCAGTGGTGGACCGCCTGCCGCTCGGTGGCCGCCAAGTGGCGGGATTCCTTTAAAATTGCATGCGCCGGCACAAACTTCAAAAATCACATTTCTTTCAAATTTTTTTTATTTTTGTGCCTCAGGGAGCGTGCTGGGGACGTCGTATGACCCCCTAGGCAAAAAATTTTTTTCCTCAAAAACAACTTTCACCAAAATCAATGAAATGAAAGGTGATCTTAGGGTTTTTGGCCATTGCGAACATGATGGTGACCTCCGTTTCTACCCAAATTGCTCCGAAAAATTGGCTACCTCCAGAACTTGCAAAAAATCTCCTAGCCTGAAACCCTCACAGATCTGGAAAATGATGACAAAAATATGCAAAATGAAAGCCATTCCTGACTTTTTCCAGTGCTTTGAATCCAATGGTGAATCTCGATCTGATCCAAAACGCCTCATAAATGAACTCAAGACATGATACCCTCGAGGAATCCCGAATGTACTTTGCAATGATTTTCTCAAAAAATTGAGAAGGGGTTGCATATCATGGCTCTAATACCATGTTAGAAACCAAGATTTGAAATACAAACCAGAAAAAGCCTTCCACATAAGAGAAAAATAGAAAAAGCAGAGATTTCCAAAAAGATGTGCAAATAATTATTATTCAGGAAATCTTAATTACAAGATATAATTTGCTTTATAAAAGCAAAGATGAATAACCCTAATATGATCTTGAGCAACAACATAGCTCAATAAGATAAGGATGAGAATAATAAACCTAGGAATTAAATATTAGCTAAGTAAAGTTATGCAAGTGTAATTAAATATTAATTACACTAACAATACAAATGCTTGTTTTTTTCCTCAATTGAAAAAAAATGTTTAAAATTACCTACAACAATGGTTGGGGTGCTCATTCTATCAATTGTATTGTAGATTAGGAACAAAGACATGAACCTACAAAGCAAACTGATATTAGAACCAAGTGGCACATCACTTTTATGTTATGCTTAAGTTCTTGGCTATTTAGCCTGTATGACAATATTTCATGTTATATGCATTACAAATTTTCGCATCTCTCACATTACTGTGAACATGTTTTCTCTTATATGTTACACACTACTTAGGTTTATTTTTGTTGCTTCACAAACCCTAAAATCTACTACTATACTTTCTAAATATAGATGTAATATGGCTTAATGTACTATTGCATTTTTTGCATTTCAATTTCAGAGACCTCATTTCTAAATCAACTTCAATTGCTTTCTCTTACAACAAAAAATAAATCATTCATTTTTTAAAGTGAATTAAGAAACTAGCACATCCTTGTGTATTCTACAAAATACTTAAACAGTACATGCAAATTCTGGGAACTTTTATGGTGGGGTTAGGGGTACTGGAACTATGAACACATGTTAAACCCATTAAATGAAAATTGTGCAAGATGTGTTAGAGAGCTACTGGTTATTTAAGTAATGAATGCATACTTAGTTCATGAAATATTAGACAAGTGATGGATTTTCTTTATGCTTATTATCATATGTTTGTTGTTTTTTGAAAAGATTTTGTGTTTTTAAACTCTTGGTTGCCATTTTGCATGTTCCTTCTTTTCTAAAAGTGTATTATGCATGACTTGCTCCACTGACTACTTATGATACTTGATGACTACAAATATTACTTCTTGTTACAAGTGCTAATGGGGCTAGTGCATAAAGTAAATTGCATATGCTTCAAACAATGTCGTCTGGATTTTGGGAACGCTAAATGCATATAGAACTAGTCAATGCATAATCATTTCATGAAATATGAAGTGAGTACTAGGTTTTATGTTTTCTTATTCTTTTGTGCTTTTTTCTTCTTAATAAGCTTATATGTTTTTACAAGCGCTAGAGAGATAATGGGTATTTAACTAGTGAATGCATACTTAGTTCATGAAATCTTAGACAAGTTTTGGGTTTTTTTAATGCTTACTATAATATATTTCTTGTTTTTGAAAAGCTTGTGTATTTTTAAACTCTTGGTTGTGCTTTGGAATGTTTTTTCTTCTGTTAAAGTGAACCACGCATGACTAGCTCCACTGTCTACTTATAATACTTGATAGATAGAAATATTACTTCTTAAAACTGCTAATGGGACAAGTAGGTATAGAAAATTGCATATGCTTCAAACAATGTCGTCTAGATTTTGGGAACAGTAAATGCATATAGGACCACTCAATGCATAATCAATTCATGAATTCATGAAATATGGAGCCAATACTTAGTTTTATTTTTGCTCATTCTTCTGTGCTTTTTGCTTCTTAAAAAGCTTAAATTATATGTTTTTAGCTTTAGGTTTCGTTCTTCAATCTTCATTATTCTGTGGCCATGCACTATTGGAAAATGACTCCTTTCTATGTTTGTCACATTTCATTGATGCTACAAGCATTCATAGATTATTCTTGCAAAAATTTATCATCTTCACCTATTATTCCCTCACTCTTCAAGTTTTTTTCATGATTCATGTTTATGCATAATGTATTATATCAATTGCCTCTATTCGTCACCGACTCTGTTCATTTCTTCAATTTTGTCATATGCACTTACAATTCAATTGCTTATGACCAAAGTCGCAAAAAAATAAATAGATAAGTTCATGCATTGAATACTATGTCAATAATACTAGAATTCTTATGTTTTATAAGCCTAGAGTTATGCAAATCCTCTAATAGTTTCATACTCAATATCTAGTCCAACGAATTCCTATTTTGCAAATTCACTAATGTCCTATGCAAGAAAATTCAATATGAACTACATATCACATAATTGCAATTGCACACATGTCTTACATATCCACTCTAAACACTTGCTATGTTGACAAATAAAATAGTCTACATGAATCTAGTTTACAAATACAAAAAAAAAGCACATGGCTAAAAAATTCAAAATATTACACCCAATTCAACATAATAATTATACTACTTAAAAAGACACTATACTACTCAAATTTTAACTTGTTTCTATTATTTACATTTTATATGTTTACTACTTTAAACAAAATAAAATACATTTATATTTTAAATATCTGCATTCTCTCAAATGCTACTCAATTACTAGTCTCTTATACATCTATTTTAGATATCTTCAATAATAAATAATTCAAAATAATTTTACAAAGTCTAATAAATTTAGTTTATAAATATAAAAAAACTAATTATAATTTAAAATACTTTTAAATTTTTAATATGTCAATTTTCTAGAATGCTTTTACACTTTGAACTTCTCATTAATATTTTCATCTTCTATATCTTCCATTTCCACCCAAAACATTATTATCTTTACAAATAAATAATTTTACTATATACTTTTCTACTAAAATTTTAACTTTTTGCTATTATTTACATTTTATATGTTTACTACTTTAAACAAAATAAAATACTTTATATTTTAAATATCTTCAATTTCTTAAATGCTTCTCAATTACTAGTCTCTTACTTATACATCTATTTTACATATCTTTAATAACAAATAATTCAAAATACTTTTACAAAGTCTAAATGAATTTAGTTTAAAAATTAAAAAAAATGTTAATTAGAATTAAAAATACTTCCATATTTTTAATATGTACATTTTCCACAATCCTTTTAGAATTTCAACATGTCACTAATATTATCATCTTTTCTATCTTCCATTTCCACTCAAAACATTATTATCTTTACAAATAAATCTGTATACTATTTAAACTTTTGTACTAAAATCCACTCTTATTCTTTAACAAGCTTAGTACAAACCTCTATCATCTACATTTTGCTTCTCAAATCATATTATTTCCATGTCCATTCTTCCCACATTTATGAATTTAATACAACACTCTAACTAAAAATATTATCAACTTCTAACCTATTTTTCTACATAACTAGTAATAATTTAATTTACATTTACAAGAAAAATGATATTTTTTACAACCTGTTTGCACATACCAGCCACTTATTTACAAATTTTTTTGGTAATAGTAAATAATTTTAACAAGCACAAAGTACATTTATTAATTGTACTCATTACTATTACAAATTATTCAACTTATACGTAGAACAAAATTGACATTAATATTTACCTATTCAATTTTCTTCTCTTTATTTAATACAAAACTTCAAGAAACATTTCACTAGGAGGAAAGAACACGACACATTGCATCAATTTTTTACTATACATTCAAACCTCTTAGCATCATCATATGTTTTGTAAGCCCATCACATTGTCAACATTACATGTTTTGTCTAATGGGAGCCTACCATCTAAGAATATCATGACACACACATTACTTATATATTAATTCATTTAGGTAAATTTATGAATAATGTATACAATATTAGATTATGGAGAGTGGAGTGCTAACTAATTCAATCCACTCATAATTATTTGTAACTAGTCAGCTACAAGTTTAAGGATTAAGCTAAGTTAAAATCTCGCTTGTGATCTAGCCCATCAACATGTAAAGAATGTAAGAAATGGAATATGAATGTTTATGCACCATGGAGACAAGAAAAGGAATTATAAAGGCTTAGGGTCTAGAACAGGCCACCATGAATATGCATCCAAAGAATTAAAAAATGATATTAATTATGGAAAAAGTACACATACACAGGATAAAATAGTACATGAGGACAAGCTATAATAATATTTTAGAAAGATAAATTAAAAATAAAGTCTTAAACTAGATAAAAAAAAAACCCTATTTTATATTTTCTAAGCTCATTTATAAAGATGGGGTTTTCAAAACAACTTGGGAAACACAAGAAGTACAATTTGTCAATTTTCTAGGCAAGGGTCAACAATTTACAAATATAAAATTTAAACCTATTACACACAATTATTTACTAGCATTTGAGGAACCTATATACATAACTGGATTTAGCTAAATTCTATTTTTATTATGGTGTTCCATTGAGCTCCATTGTTGTATTATGAGATGAGTAAAGTGTAACCAAAGATTATGGCACCTGAATGCTTTATGCTCCTTCTAGGGTTTTTCAACTTAAAGGAGATAAGATTGGAGCCAAAATTCAATGTTCAAACTCAAAGAGGTATGTGATATAGGTGTAATATGCCTAAATGAAGTAAAATAAATGCAAAGAACTAAAAAATACTATTGATTATGTATGAAAAACTAAGAAATATGAAGTGTTTGAAAACATAGTTTTGTATAAAAACATGAACTAGAAACATAGACAAATGAAAACAAAACTTAATGAAAATGAATAAAGTACACCTGGAGATAGAATGTTGATACTAGAAAGTTTTGGAATGTTTCAAAAATCACTGTCGATGGCCATTGGGACTCATTTTCCACTAAAGGCGAATCAGTCCACCTAATAAATCTGCAAATTTTGAAGTCAACTCTGTGGATCTAGATCTGCACTTGTCTTCTTGTTAGGCTGACGGATCTAAATCTATAGAAAATAGTCTGAATAGTGCTTCCAAGCTTGAATTAGGTATTTGTTGACTTGAATAGCTTTGATGACTTGTTGACCACTTTTCAACACCTATCTCTTTGACAAATCTGCCTACAAGACTTGCAAGTTACACACATGCAAATAGGGGGAAAATGGTTAAGGGTTAGAGTATGGGGATTTTCCTTGGTCAAATCCCACTTTGGTAATGTAGACATACAAAATTAGCATCATCCATTTAATCAAATTCACATTCATTCATTCATCAAATAAATCAAGTTTATTTGATCAAACTCCTAAAGTCATCAATTTAAATTAAATAAATCAACTTTATTTAATTTGATCCTAACATCACCCTCCTTGATTAAATAAATCAAACCTTTATTTAATTAAGTCTGAAATCACCTTCCATCCCTTTTGATTTAATTTAAATCCAAGTATTTAAGTCAAATGGGTTAAAAGGCATCTAATCATCATCTAAGTTAATATAATCTTGATTAACCTAATCTAATCACCCATCACATCCTCTAGCTTTTCCCACTTGCACAAATAAATCATTTTATTGATTTATTAATTCATCATTTTCTTTCAGCATGGCATCTTTGAGGAATATTCCCTCAAATTTGAATTCAAAAACAAGTTGACATGTACATCCAACAAGGCATTTGTGAGCTCTTACATGTCTCTTGCAAAGGTCAAACTCAACATTTAACTCTCAAATTCAAATTTGAATCTCCCCTTCTTTGGCACATTGACCAAAATGTGCTCATTCCTCAAGCCTATCACAAGTTGACAAGTGGCCTCTTCTCATTGGTGGATCTTTAGTCCCACATCCTCCATGTTTGGCATTCTTCTATCATTCTATTCTATAAATAGAGATCATCTCCATTGAGTTAATCCTCCACAATCTTTAGATCTTTCTCCATATCATTGTCATTTGAATCCATCTTCATAGCATTTTCATATCATCAATATCATGGAGCTTAGCACAGGATTGGTAAAGGGCTTCTTTCCATAGAAGCACCAATCCACTATGGGATAGGGTTTGATTCATGTTATTGTGTGTTTTATTTAGTTTCCTTGATTCCTTTCATTGCATGATTAACATGTTTCATTATTTCATAGGGATTTTCTTATTTTGCTTTGTTTTAAATGAAAATGCTAATGTTTATTTTGAGAAATGCGGGATTTAGCATCCACATTATGGCGCTAGAAGGAGGTCTCACCTAGGTTATTGTCTGCTTCAAATCTATAAACTATGACTTGCTTTAGATTTTCACATTCCATACGGATTTTCATTTGCTTCAAATCTATAAATTGTGACTTGTTTGTGTATCATTGAATTTCGTTTGCATTTGAATGAATGTGAAAGATTAAAAAAGTTGTAGGAATGAAGCATTGTGTTAGGAAAATAAAATGTCAATAATGCTGCTAAAACTATCATCTGACTTTGTTCTTTCCATGTGCATTTGCTTAAAAACTTCTAACACTGCTAATCCTATGACTATAGTAGTCCTTGTGATCTAAATTTCCTTAGGAATTCTACCTTATAGTAACATACTTGTCCATGCATGCCTATTTGATTTCAATTATTTCTTTCAACATTCATGCATGTTATGTTTTTCAATATACACTAATCTTCTATCAGAGCGGTGCAAGTTGCAACACATTTAGACCCAGTCCACACACAAAAACAACCCTTTTTTTTAACCATTCTCGGCATCGCAATATCATATGATTTGTGTTAGGATGAAAGGAAGGTAGTGTTGAAAGTGTTCTATTTTAAAAAGCTATTGAGAGGGCGCAGGTTGAAGGAGTAGTATGAAGTTGTTGAATTTGTCTTTAGGCCTATCAATTACCTTTTAGTGTGATGTCCAACATTTAATATTGCTATTCAAATCATCATTGATTAGTTTTGTTAGCTTCTTTTTTATCTGCGAAGTACATGGGATGAATATACGTTATCTCCATTCTGTGACACATTAAGGCATTCAATTGAGGCAATAGTGTGCACGTCTTATCATAAAGAAGTTGTAGCTTTGGTAAGTTGATCTCCACTCTCTCCAACTGATATGTTAAGAAACAACTTCTGTGCCTTAATTTCCCTCATAGGTTTCTTCAGTTTATTAGCCATGAGTTTCTTAACTTTGGTAGAATCCTCAAAAAGAAAATGAAAAAATGAGTGAAGATCACGTTCCAGTAGTAGTATGATGGTCTAATGTTGTTGCATCCCCAATCTGCAAGACTTATAAGTCAGTTAGCTGTAACAAATTTTCTAGAACAGAAAATTAAGGCGCTTTAATTGATAAACTTTATCAATAGTTTGTGAATCATTAATGGCATGCAAAGTTTTACCAAATATAGCTTCAATTTCAGGAGTTGAATCATCAGTCATAAAGGCAATGCTTGTTTTTCACATAGCACCCACCTCGATTTGTTATTAACTCCCAACATCTTTTGTTTTGCTGATGCATTAACTTCTCTAGCTGCCTCTTTAAAATTTATTGAGATTAGAACCTTCAAACATGTCAGGTGTAGATTAATTCCAAATCTTGGATTGCAAAATTTTGAATCAAGTACTTGTATTCTGGGAGGATGCTAGTAAAGGTTGGAGAATTTTTTGTTTACACCTGCCAAATGCATTTTCTTGAAAGTTTCTAAAGCCTTTTTATTCGGCTTCACACCTATTAATAGCAGTTGATCAAAATCTTCTTATGCTTTGTTATTTTAATGTATTATATTGTCATACAAGGATAGTCTATCAATGCCAGTTACAATCCTAGTCTGTACTTCCACATTATTAATGCATATATTTTGATTGTGTCAAATAGTTTGCATACCTTCCTCGTTCTTGCTTTGATCAATGTATGTACCCTGCTCCAAAAATTTCATTTTGTAGGAAGTAAGGATGCTGGTAAAAGAATCCTCTATTCAATCATAAAAGTATCGGGTAAAGTCGCCTTGCTCTCTTACTGGAGATGACTCCATACTATGGCAGTAGTACCATAATCACTCACACGAACTTTGAAGCCTTCATCCAGAAGAATATTAGTGGGCCTTAAATGGCAATGGATGATAGGAGAGTCACATAAAATGTGCAGGTCAAAGGTCATTTTTTGTGCGAGTCATGCAATCATCCCACGCTGGAGGTACCTATTACACAGGTTCCGAAGTCATTCCAGGTTGCCAAAGATAATAGAAAGCCATTTTAGCAGACATCTAGCATGCATCAGGTAGTATTTTATTGTGTGCTTGGATTGATGGGTCCTTTTCAAATCTTAGTACTTGTTACTTTTCCACGCTGAGTATCTCTAGCACCCAAAAGGTTGCAAGCCCTCTAGACTAGGGTCACGTGGAAAGTGTTGGTCAAGAGTTTGTATTGCTACACGCATATGGTTCTTCATATAAATGTTTCTTAGGCTATTTGTATTGCTACACATATTTTCTTTAACCGTCACCCATTTATGACTTTTTGCAGGCATCTTCTTGATTGGCATAGTTCATTTATTTCCTATAGGTTAAGTGAATGGGAATCAAAATAACTTCAAAGTAAAGTCCTTGCATATGTTTTTGGATTTCATTTATTCACTATCTTTGAATTGACATGCATTTATATTCTTCACTTATGATGGTGTATTCATAGGCGGATTTGATAAAGGTGGACAACTGCAAGCTTGAAGATTTAATATAGTTTGTCTTAAATGAATAAAATCTTTGTTGACAATGAGTCTTTCTTGAAACACTTAAAGCTTATTACCCTGTTTTCTTTAATGCTTTAGCTAGTGGATCACAATAACTCCATCATTGTGTGCAGAATCAATTAATGCCTATCACTCTTTTGAAAAATCAATTAATGCATGCCTAGCTATTTGCAGGTTTTGAATATTTGACTGTTGATTGAAACTTTCAACTTCAAATTGCCTAGAATATAACTTTCTTTTTTAACACTATCAACATTATTTTACAAAAAATTGCATGACAAATGTGATTTATTGTTGTAAAATAGTGGCATATTCTTGATCTTAAACATTCTTATGATTTTTAAATAAAATCTAACTTTGTGTTTTTATAGGTTGACATCAGAATTGAGCATTGGGATCGAGCAAAAAACAAGTAGATTAGAGTTAGACAATTGAACTAAAAATTGAAAGAAAAGCATTTTTTAATGCTCATTAGAGCCTAGAGCTACTTTTTTCTGCTTTTGTTTTCTGTTTTAGGCCAATTAGATCATTGATTTTTTTCAAAAATGGGCTAAAACTGAACATTAGAAACATACTAGACACTGCTTTTTGGGGTTAAAAGTGAACAATCAACCTCACATTTTGCTTGGAGTTTTAAAATGAATTCAACTTTATTTGGGCTTAAAACGAACAAGTGTTTGAATTGTGTGATTTTGTCTTTGGTGGATTTTGAGTGCATATCCTCTCCCCTTGCGCTTCATGTGATCTTGGGTGTAAGAGAAATAATCAAAATGCATTTTATTGCTTTGAGTTACCTTTAGAAGGGCCTGTCTAAGAGACACATCTGAAAGGAGAACTCAAAGGTGACTCCAACCAGTTTTTCATTCGGGCTGGTGTATAAATAGATAAGACTAAACTATCACATCCTCATGGTATGTAGGCCTTAGCCGTACAGTGTCTTTCAGAATGGGGTACTACCGTAAAAAGTATAAGAGCCCCTAGTAGGATTGATTAAAGCCTTTAGTGGCTTGTTGGACGCTCGCAAGGTGCCATGTCCCTAATGTCCTATCATTAAGAACCTTGTTTGTAGCAACGAACCAGTCCATCCAATGAGTTTATCGAAGTGGTGCATTGGAACTTAGATTCCAAGAAGTTACTTGCCATGTCTGATCTTGGTTAAAATATAGAGGTTAAGACTTCATTCTTAACATACCTTTATATTTTTTCCTTGGTTGCATGTAAAATTGTCTCTTCTACTGCGAAGGGAATGAGGCAAGCCCACCAAGAAAAATGTACCAATTAAGCTAGGATGTTATATTGTTTGTGAGTCAGTTTGAAAACACAATTCTTATATCCAAAACATTGAAACCAACATTCAACAAATTGTCAGAATTTCAAACTCTTTGAAAGGAACAAATACCTTTGAAAAGTCCATGTGTTACTGCTTGTCCCTAGGGGTTCTTATCCCTAGAAGGATTCTAAACATTGAGACCTACATCTCAATTTGTTCATTCTGAAGTCAACAATAGGAAACTATGCTCTTGAAACCTTGATTTTCACATAATGGACCTTGTGGAATGAAATGGAATTGAAACATAGACATTCAGTTTCAAAACTAAGCAAGAAGTGTGTTTATGGTAAAATCAAGTCATTAACCAAGATTAAACTCAAATTGAACCCCACACATGTGCTTGTTTATCTTTTTATCATCTTTCAAGCAAACATTAGTCTTTTGGTTTGAACTACTCTTAGAGAAAAACGTGTTCTTCAATATCTTGGTCTAGTAAACAAAGTCTCTCTAAGTCTCTTAGGATCAAAACCAAAACTTTCATCCCATCCCACCAAACGACTTTAGAACTTTGGAAACATCATTTTAGACTTGGGTAAATAATCAAAATCAAAATCACCTTGTTTAGTTAGGTGTATGGGAATGCATCCTTTCTCATACATTTAATTGAATTATAAATCCTTTGAACAAGTTCATCCTAAAGATCACATCCAACATCTTAGGGTTTACAAGTTCATTATCCAATCAAACGAATCAAAATTAAACCCTAAGTCTAGCATTGATCCAAAGTCCCTAGACATTCAACACCCATATCATTCACCCCTTTCATCCTTCATCTCATCATTGGTCCCAAATCCCTTAGAGGTCAACAAGGTCAAAACACAAGAAGAACATGGAATATAAACTGGATCCATACATCATGAGTAATCCAAGTCAACCAAACTATCAAAGCCTTACAATGCCAATTGATTTTCAAAACTCACATTTATACAATCCATACATGGGATCATTATCTCCTACAAACCTCAATGGTACAACAAATGTGATTCTACCCAATCTAAATCTTGGAACACCTTTTCCGATGGTATATTTAAATCCAAGTCCAAACTTACAAGTCTATCCACGAAAAAATCAATGCATGAGTCTTCCACAAAACACCATCATCCCACCAAATCCATACATGCCAAAAGCGAATATACCAAGTACAAGATTACCAAACATGAATCCACACTTGGAAAAATTTGGGATAAATATTTTTGTGAATCATACAAATGTTGTTCAAAATCCAAACAATATGTTAACAACTCCATGTATTAATCCAATTCAAGGTAACACCATGCAAAATAAAAGTTACCTAAATCATGGAAATGTGATTCCCAACACCAACAATGTTCAATTTCAACCTATCATGCCAAATCTGAACATCATCCCAAATCAAAACATTGTCCAAAATCAATTTGTCAATGATCCCATTCAAAAAACACAAGTATGCATCCCAAATTTGCTTGAACAAAAACCAAATCAACTATATCAAGGTAGTCAAGATCGAAATCAAGATCAAATTTGGCGAGATCAAATTGCTACACTTACCAAAATAGTTGAGTCATTACACCAAGAGAAATCTCCACCACCATTACCCATATCAACATCATTCCTTGGTTTAGGGCTCCCCCCCTTTACCTAGCACCAATCACTCCATCCAAATCAATCCACCTAACACAAATCAAGCCATCACATCATATCCTTTGAATATACCATCGATATCACACCAATAGATGATATCTAATCAAATGACAACATCAATCCCAACAAATCAAAATATGGTCTCCCAAGGATCTATCACCTCAGTCATTCTGACCATTCCTATCACCTCGATCACTCTAACCACCCCTATCACACCCATCATATCTCAAACCCTCACGATCATTCCAAACGTATCTCAATGACTTGGCACTACATCCATCATGATTCCAAATCCACCACCACTACCACTAAAACCAAGTGTAATAAGCCAATATAGCATTACATTCTAAGCCGCTCAACAAGTTGCTTATCAGAAGGCACACCAACAAAACCAAAACCGACAAGCTACACAACTAGTTGCTCAGCAAGTTGTACAAGTTGTTTAAGCCCAATACCAAGCCCAACAAGCAAATGTTGTTTAAAATCCAAAAAAAATGTTAACGACTCCATGTATCGATCCAAGTATGATCAAGATCAATCCATCACTAAGCACCTTGAAGCTATTTCTACTTCATCCAATGATCAAATCAACATTAATCAAGAGTCACTTTTCAATCATGATAAAAGTACACCAACCAACAATGATCCAATCAAAGAAATTCGAACATCACTTGACCTTATGGTTGAAGACATTGGCAATATCTCCACCAAAATTGTTGAAAACAATGATCAAGATCTATCCATCAATAAATAGTTTTTCACCTCATCCAACAAGGCATCGACCAATGATCATATTGAAAATGTCTCTACATCACCTAATGAGTTAGAGGGCATATCTCAAGAATTCATTCTAAAGCATGATCAATATCTCTCACCAAAGTCTAGTAATGGTCCTTTCCAAGACATATTAACATCCTTCGACCTCATGATTGCCGATATTGAAGGAATCTTCAACTCAACACTTGATCCCAATTCACTCAAAGATCAAGAGGATATTGAGCCACTTCCTATGCCTAATAAAGATATCCAAGAACCCTTTATAAGCAATCCATCCTTTGAAATTGACCCATGTCAAGAACTTGATCCAAAGTATGTTGAAAGCAATTCCAAAATCGTTCAAGATCAAGAATTCATATCTCCAAGATACTACAATGATCTAATGGACACTCTCCTATCTATACAAGATGTCGCAAAATATGATCACATCCATATAGCGCATTCTCCTCCATCTACCCATGAGATTTTTTTTCCGGATGGACACATAGATGATCTTCATTCATAATAGGATTCCTTTACTCCTAATATTATTACACAAAAAGAGGAAGTTATTAATTCCTATAGCCAAACAGAGTTGTCAACATTAGGATTAGATATATCTAAAATCCAGACTATAGAAATCATGTATGAAGATATCCAGTATTATCCACTCAAGGAAACTAGTCAGATAGAACAGGATGTTGTGGAGTTAGCAGAGCATCCAATTGAAATAACATCATCTACGGTGGTCATTTATCAAAGAATGCACTCTAAACAGGAACTCTCGAAACAAGTAGAATCAAAGCATGTGAAGGTACTACTTCCATAATACTGGGGGAAACTTTTGTAACGCCAAATAAAAGCTTTGCACAATAGACACACCAGAATCAAGATTAGAAGCACACATTCAATACAAAACTAAATCTAAAATGCAAATTCATACGTTAAGCAACAAAGAACATGGGAAAGTAAAAACGTAATTAAAACTGAAACAATATCACCAATTCCAAACGTATTTCCATGAATTATCTCGATTTCCCTTCTCCATTTTGCTTGTGTAGTATAATTGCCCTCAGATTTTCAAGTTCGTGCAAGTATAGCCTCAGATAGTGATTAGCAAAATATCGAAGATTCAAGACAAAAGTGCTCTCAAAGTTACAAAATTCGAGAGATTTCGAGAGGAGATTGGAATGAAGAATGACAAATCAATTTATAGAAAATTGATTATTCGAACGATAGGCCAAGATTGAAAGATCAACGGACGGTTGAGATTGACTGATTGGACATGCATTCAGATAACTGACAGTGATGACATGAGTGATTCGAATTAGAAATAGAATTAAGGATTAAATAAATGATTTAATCTTCAGTTCGGCATTCGAAAACATTAGAAATATCTTTGCATGACAAAGATAAAGATTGATTAAAGCAACTCTCTGTTCGAATGCACGCACAACACTTAATTAATTAAATAAGAATATTTAATTAATCTGCATGTACAAGCAATTGAGTTAGAAGTGGGCGATTGCATGATTAGACGAAGAGATTACTCAAAGACGCCACTCAGACATTAAATCAATAGTTAACTGAACGATTAAAATAGATGTTGAGTTGAGTAAAAGTGAATACTTAGATAACTCACATAATTATCTAAAATATAGAAGAATGTGTTAAAATAGACTTAATGAATTAAATAATTCATTTAATTCAAGAGACTCAATATTCGAAGGATAATTAAATAAATAAGATTTATTTAATTAAGTGACGAAGGGGATTTTAAATGAATAATTAAATAAATAATTTATTTATTTAATTATAGTTGAAATATGATAAAGAATAAATTAAATAATGATTTATTTAATTTGACAAGACGGATAAGGTTAATTAGTAAGATAATTAAATAACAAGCATTTATTTAATTAATCAGATAGAATAAAGAAAAGTGAATTAATTAAATAATTGAGATTATTTAATTAATAGAAGAAATAATAGAAGATGAATTAATGTTAAGATGAATAATTAAATAATTGACATTATTTAATCATGACCATGAATAATACGAATTATGAAGAATATAGAAGCCGCAGGCCTAGACCAAATTTCGGTGTCTACATTTGCCCCTCTTTGATACAATGTTGTTTCGGCGTTGTGTCAAAGAAAAATCAATGAAAATATGCCCCAGTCAAGCTCCGGATTAGAACAGGTGAAGGTATGCCCCCTCGGGAAAATTGACAAATTTTCGAAAGGTTCAGAAAAATTTGGAAATGCGCCCGATTAGCCCAGTAGATAGGCAAAAATGTAATGCAGTTGACGGAATTGGGTTTGGAAATGGGAGGGATGGGTACGGGATAATAGAAAATGGAAGTTTACATGGCCAGAAGGAAGGAAATGCCACCTAAGCCCTAGGTATATATTGGAATTGGGGTGAAAAACTATTCATTTGCACCCACCCAGCTTAGAGATTTGAAAAGTTTGCTCTGACTTTCAGCGAGGATGTCTCCAGTTCCAGCCACCCATCATCGTGCATACAGGATCAGGACGTTCCAGAGACCAGCCGGCGCGGACCCCCCGGTATGTACCTAAAACTTGTCTTTTGAAAAATTTTAAGTTTCGCGCATTTTAAGGTATTTATTGCATTTTTAGTTGTGCGTGTCATTTTAATTTGCACCGCATCTGTATGCGCGAACGACGCATCTGCTTGCGAAAAGCCGCATTTGCATTTTAACGCCGACCATTTAGGCTTAGTTTAGAAAATAACCGCATGTGTTTTTTGTGTTACGCATTTGATATTTATGATGCGCAATTGAAATTTAGCTACGCATGTGCATTTTATAATACGCATTTGTTTATTCTGATACGCATTTGAAGTTTTGAACCGCATTTGCATGTTTAGCGACGCATTAGAATATTTAGACACGCATTTGCCATTTTGAACCGCAAATGTCATTTTTAGCAAGCATTTGATAATAATTAACCGCATTTGATTAATAATGACGCACTTGTAATTAGTGGACTGCATCTGTAGAAAAGCGACGCATGTGTTAAAAAAGTGACGCATCTGCAAAATAACGACGCATTTGCATTTTATGTCAAAACATTCATTTTTCACTAGGGTAGATGATTTAGGCTGACATGAGGCATGTTGTTGCAGGTTGTTCTTGACCCTATCTACACACGTGAGTCGAGACCCACGACGTTTCGATTCAGAGACAGCTTACGGCCAGCCGAGCGACGAACTTTATGGCATTTGGGTTTGTTGCACATGACCGATATGCCCCACATTAGGGAAAATCGGGGTTTACTGACAGCACTTTGCGAGCGGTGGCACTCGGAGACATCGTCGTTCCATCTTCCGACTGGAGAGGCTACAGTGACTTTGGAGGACGTGTATAGGATTCTGAGACTGCCTATTAGAGGCACACGGGTAGTCTATGATACCCAGAGGGGTATAGCCGAGATGTGCAGATACTACCCCCACGCTGACGTTAGACAGCTAGGGGTGGACGACTATGAGATCAGATGGCGGGTGTTGGCCCAGAGGTATAGACAGTTAGACTGTCTAGTGGCGACACTGATAGGTGGTATTGTACTGCCTGACCGCCGAGGTCATGGATTTCCTGTGGGATGGGGTGAGATGCTAGTGGGCATGCTAGAGCGCCGAGTTGTATATGCTTGGGGTTCGTTTGTGCTGGGGATGCTATACTTCCACCTTCATGACATTGCCTATAGAGAGGCGCAGTCGATGAGCTGCGGCACCACGCTCCTGATGGTATGGGCGTGGGAGCATATTGCTATCTTTAGACCACCGGTGACAGTAGATCTAGCTCGTGGAGCGCCATACGCCTTTCGGTATGCGAGAGCCACCACACAGCACCATATTGGAGACACGGGCTATTATAGACACGCTATAGACCTGATGCAGGAGTTTACATGGAGACCGTACCTAGGCTGCGAGGTGTGGTCAAATGAGGGCGAGCATTTGCCATTTTGTCGACAGACACAGTATTTGGTGGGACGGACAGTGTCCCATATGCACATCATAGAGCGACAGTTGTCGGACCGGGTCCTAAGGCAGTTTGGAGAGGTACAGGATGTACCTCGAGGGAGAGCCGAGTTTGCCAGGTCGTCACGAGAGGTCATATTATGGGGGCCAGAGATTCCAGTCGCCACTGCAGAGGCGGATATTGATGGATTACAGGCACAGGCATGGGGATGGAGGGGTGGACCAGCAGATCCAGGGATGACTCCAGCATATGATCAGTGGTGGGCATTACACAGGTCGACTCCTTTGATAGATCTAGGGCAGCCAGCACCAGTAGAGCGGCAGGTTAGAGGTCCCAGAGGTAGACGGGGCAGAGGAGGTAGAGGAGGTCAAGGTGATGGTGGGGATGATGGCAGAGGTGGCCAACACGGAGGCAGGAGAGGGAGGCGTGGTCGACGAGGATGAGGAGCAGCCTTGTCACCAATCCGTGAGGAGAGGGGAGGAGAGGAGGATCTGGCCATGCTAGATGTGGCCAGAGGTGGTGAGGAGGAGCAGCTAGCTGAGGCAGTTATTCCAGACATCCTTGACATCCCAGCAGAGGCAGAGGTAGGTGTCGAGGAGGCAGTTACAGAGGAGGCCGTTGGAGAGGAGGCAGTTGGAGAGGAGGCAGTTGGAGAGGAGGCAGAGGTCGATGCCCTTGGATTGCTAGGTGCCTACCAGGAGGATGATGAGGAGGAGGATGATCACGAGAGAGAGATCAGGGATCAGATCCTGGAGAAGATGGACGAGGAGGAGGATGGGCAAGATAGGGTCCGTCAGGATGAGACAGAGGCAGAGGTGCCCGACACTGATATATTACGAGCCCAGGTTGCCTCCTTGGAGGAGCAGATGAGATTGTTGATGGCAGAGAGAGATGCCTATAGGGTGGAGAGAGACAGAGCCTTGTTGGAGAGGGATCAGGCTGTAGCCCGGCGGCAGGAGACTGAGCAGAGATTCACAGAGCTCAGGTCATTATGTAGAGGACCATCAGCAGCATTTGCCAGAGAGTTGGTCAGAGCCGGCGAGAGGGAGAGATATTACCGAGACTTGTATGAGGCAGAGGTTCCCATAGAGAGACGGGCTCCTAGTTTTTCAGCAGCACAGAGCAGCAGGTCCCAGACCAGGACCCACACATGGACAGTGAGTACAGAGGGAGTGGACCAGCCACGCAGAGCAGGGCCCTATGACAGACCTCCCACAGCTCCGAGATCAGCAGGTTCGCAGCATCAGTCTCCCACACATTCCCGACATGATGGCAGTGGTAGTTCAGGATAGAGATACAGTTTTAAGGTCCATTTGAGACATTGTATTTTGATCCGATAGCCTGCGGGCTTCCATGTATTTATGATACATTATGACATTGTGATGTGACACATTTGAGCTATGTAAATATGATTTTGGCGGCGATTCTTATGATATGCATTGTCTATTTATTGATTATGCAGTCTTGATTTATACTTGTGATGTTTATATGACATGCCTATGTGATGGATGGTTGTATGTACTTTATGTTGTTTATGCAACTAATGTGATAATGTTGATTCTATGTGACATATGATTCTATATGATTATGAGATGCAATGTGATGTTATATGTATAATGACATGGGATGTTATACAAATGTAATGTGATGCATGTATTTATAGTTTATTGCTTATGATATGCAGTGTTAAATGATGATTATTGTCTATTATGCCTATATATATGTATGTTCCTAACATGTATGTTGATGCAGGATGATGTATACCATTTTTTTTGTGTCACAGGACTTCTTCATAATGCAAGAAAGAAGAAACGTTAGTGCGGAATAGAAGATCGACAAAGAATGAAACGACAGAAGATAAATGTTAATGTTAGGAATCTTCGATATTTTACCGTATCACAAAAGGTATTTGCACTTTATCATCATTGGGCGGGACTAATACAAATGGAGAAAACACCATGATATGACATAGATCAAGGTGTGCAAGGTCATCCACTTGCTAATAACAAACAATCGCAGACAAGGATTGTCATTAACTCATACTAAGGGCACCAATTGCCCCAGTCTTTTTGTCGAGACAAACCAAAGACAACAAACAAAGTAAAAGACAGGTCATGATACGTCATTGCTCCTCTAAATTCTTCATGGGACATCCTTGAGGAAACTAGTAATATGACTCAAAATCAAATTGAAAAGAGCGATCAGGAGCCAGCGATTAAAGAAATAGAACCAGATCACGTCGTTGCTTCTCTAAATCCTTCATGGGACATCGCCCGGCTAGTAACATGAATCCGATCATCAATTCAAGATAAATGATAAAGATAAATAGCCATAAAGTCAATAATCCAATGAAAATATTTGCCAAAACATGATTTTTTTGTTTGATTTGTTTGATTGATAGAGCCTGATTGCAAGAGATACACATACCGGATAAGACTTTGAGTCTGGTTTCGATGTTATGACTATCTGTATAAAGGCATGACCAAAGCTTTGGTTTGAAAGACATGTATCGTATAAGGCGTTGAGTCGAATCACGTTGATGTGATAACTTTGATAATAAAGAGCTCACGTTTGATTATTTTATGCGATTGCGGGGAAGGGCGCATCACGAATAAGACATAGAGTTGATTGTTTTTGATAATGCTGTTTCGAAGGACACATCACATGGCGGTGGTTGGTTGATCTGTTTGAATTGTTTTGTTTGGCAAGTTGTTTGATATGACTCAGAGACATTGCTGACTTGTTCACCAGAGTAATGCATGACTTGATATGACGTGTTGACAATTGACTGTGTGTGATGAGAAAACCCTAAAGGACTGACCTAGTGCGGCCTCGGGGGCTCATCGTGTGATGGCCTTGCCTACGTTGTACACAAAGAGACCTCGTAGTTCGACTTGACTGTGACCGACAAGACTGACTACAAATAGAAGACGTGTGTGAAAGTGAATGCGACGAACCCTAATGGACTGACCTAGTGTGGCCTCGGGGGCTCATCGTGTGATGTGCCTTGCCTACGTTGTACACGCAGAGACCTCGTAGTTCGACACTACCAATGACCTTGTCATATAGACATATGGATTGACGCATGACTTTATACAGACAAACCTAAATGGACTGACCTAATGCCTTGGGGGCACATCGGCAGACGGCCTTGCCTATGTCCAGTCGCAGAGGCAACGTAGTTCAATGTGACGACAAAGACTGACAAGTGCGACTGACTCTGACTCTGTTTTTGGATTTTTTGAAGTTTTAGATGTTTTTGTGTTTTCTCGGTCATTTTCGCGATGTTAGGTAGTTTTCCATGGTTTTACGTCTTCCACATAGCCAATGTAAGAATCAATATGACGCATGTCAAGTATTTGCCCCCAATCGAGTATAAGACCAATTGATTATGAATAGAGTGAGATGGGGGATATGAAATGCTCTCGATGTCAATCGTTCCAAGCTATGGAAAAGACTACCACTTATTAGGAATGATATATACAAGAGATGGACAAGGTAGTGGACGATGTACAGGATAGTGGACTATGTACAGGGTGTGGGCTATGTACAGGGTGTGGTTTATGTACAAGATAGATTAGAATAATAGTAGACAAAGGAGCGGGGTTGAGTACACATGGTGCCTGTTTGCCAGGTTTTTACCATGGTACCTATCCAAGGCGCCACCGAAGTGGTTTTCACCGTTGGACGAATGATTTGTCTTTACTATTTTCCATATTAACTAATTTTTTTGGTGTTATCAAGACGCTTGTTTGCCAGGTTTTCACCTTGATAACGATTTTTTTGATTTTTTGATTTTTTGTATTTTGCTAAATAAGACAAAGGCTCCCGAGCTCGTGAACTTCTTGGTCATACTATTGATTGGTGAGGACAATGGTTCGCCTTCGGGAGTAGAGAGTTGGTACGCTCCTGATCCAAAAGCTTCTATAACAACATAAGGTCCCAACCAATTAGGTTCAAACTTTCCTGGTTTGTCTCTTTTTGCTTGATTCTTTGGGTTCTCCATTAAAACCAAGTCACCAATGTCAAAATTTCTATTTAAAACCCTCCTGTTATAGCTACGACGAAGGCGGTTCTGATATGCTTGGAGATGGTCCAGTGCCTTCTGTCTACGCTCGTCCAGGAATTCTAACTCATGGAGTCTCGACACTCGGTACTCTTCATCGTCAATGTGGCCTTTCAGGGATACCCTTAGGGAAGGAATCTCGACCTCAATAGGCAAAATGGCTTCAGATCCAAAGACAAGTGAGTATGGGGTTGCACCAGTGGGAGTACGAATACTTGTACGATAAGCCCATAAGGCAGGGTTTAGCTGTAAATGCTAGTCACGACCAACATCATTGACAGTCTTCTTGAGGATTCTAATGATGGTCTTGTTAGATGCCTCTGCTTGGCCGTTACCTTGGGGGTAGTATGGAGTGGAGAAGTGATGTTGGATATGAAATTGATCACACAAATGGCGGACTTCCTGGTTCTTAAATGGATGGCCATTATCAGTGATTATGGACTGAGGGACACCATATCGACAAATGATATAGTTTAAGATAAATCTAGAAATCTGTGCGCCGGTAATGTATATCATAGGAATGGCTTCTATCCACTTCGTAAAGTACTCAGTGGCAGTGATAATGAACTTGTGTCCATTAGATGAGGTGGGGTGGATCTTACCTATGAGGTCGAGTCCCCATTGGGCAAAAGGCCATGGTGACGTGATAGGACAGAGCTCCTGTGCTGGGGCATGTATCAAATCTCCATGAACTTGGCATTGACGACATTTTGTTACAAAGACATATGAGTCCTTTTCCATAGTAGGCCAATAATAACCCAGTCTCATAATCTTTTTGGCTAAGGTAGGACGCTAGAATGGGAACCACATATACCCTCATGCACTTACGCGGGATTTGCTTGTGCCCGGTAGAATCCCAAGACATCTCGATGAGTATTGTCTAAAAGCTGGCACGTCTATATAGGGTGTCTTCGATGATGGTGTATTTGGTTGACTTTCAAAGGAATGTCCTACATTGGTTGTTTGACAGGTCAGTGGGTATGATTTTGGCATGAAGGTAGTCATAAATTTCTTTGTACCAAGAATCCGGGACCAACGATCTTATCAATCCTTAGTCTCATAATCATCATTTACGCGCGATTACTAGTTGAGAAATCGCCATATACAGTAAACCTTAATTTTTTCCACTTGACTGCCATGTGTAAACCTGTCACTAGAGCTTCAGATTCTACCATGTTATTAGTGCATGGAAATGTAATCCTGAATGACTTAGGGATGGAATCACCCTGTGGTGTGATAAACAGTATACCAGTCCCTGAACCATGATTTGTATGTGAACCATCAAAGTACAATTTCCATGTTATGTTTGTGTCAAATGTGAATATGAACTCATCAGGAAAGTCTGCCACTAATGGGTGATCTGCCTATATGGGTGCATCAGCTAACTGATCAGCGATGACCTGTCCTTTAATAGCCTTTCTCTCTACATACTGTATATCATACTCACTAAGTATCATGACCCACTTGGCCAGTCGTCCTGTTAATGCTGCCTTACTAAGAAGATATTTCAGAGGATCTATTTTAGCAATCAACATTGTTTGATGGTTTAGCATGTAGTGCCTCAGTTTTTGGGTAGCGAATACTACTGCAAGACAGGCACGTTCAATGTTACTATAGTTAAGCTCATAACCAACCAAAGTCCGAGTGATATAATAGACTACCCTTTCATGACCTTCATAGTCGTGCAGTAAAAGCAATGCTCATTGATGAATGGAGTTTAACGATATAAAGAATCAAGCGGCCTTCCTTGGCGAATTGGCATTAAGGCAGTGGTGTATTAAATATTCTTTTAATTAGTTGAAAAAGCCTCTTTACACCTGAATTGTCCATACAAAGGTACTCCTTTCTTAAGTAGATGTTGAAAAGGATGTGTCTTGTCAGCTAGCTGCACTATAAATCTTCTGATAGATTGCAACCTTCCCTGTAATGTCCTTAGTTGACTGAGATTGTTGGGTGGTGGCATGTCCATAATTGCTTTTACCTTAGCTGGATCTACTTCAATGCCTCGTCTAGAAATGATATAGCCTAACAGCTTTCCTGACTTGACTCCAAACACACATTTCTTTGGATTGAGTCTCACATTATACTTCTCTAGCCTCTGAAATACCTTGTCTAAAACCTATAAATGTTGTGCCCTTGTCTTGGATTTTACAATAAGGTCATCGACATAATCCTCCATACAAGTGTGTACTAGATCATGAAAGATAGTAGTCATGGCACGTTGATAGGTTGCTCCTGCATTCTTAAGTTTGAAGGGCATAACATTCCAGCAATACGTTCCCCAAGGACAAGTGAAGGCTATCTTAGGTTGATCTTCAGTGGCTATTCTGATCTGGTTATATCCTGAGAATCCATCCATAAGGAACAACATCTCATATCCTGCTGTCATGTCAACTATCATGTCTATATTAGCCAAAGGGAAGTCATCCTTAGGACAAGCTTTGTGGATATCTCTAAAATCAGTGCAGATGCGAATGCCCCCAGCTGGTTTGGTAACTGGTACAAGATTGGAAATCCAATCTGCATAGTCAATAGGTCTGATGAAACCAACGTCTAAGAGTTTCTTGAGTTCCGTCTTGACTAATAAAGCAATTTGTGGATGCATTTTTCTCAACTTCTGCTTTACTGGTTTAGCATCTGGTTGTAAAGGCAAGTGATGTAGAACAAGTTCAGGATCCAACCCAGGCATGTCGGCATATGACCAAGCAAAATTAATCTATCTTTGTTCAAAGAAGTTGTGGAACTCTGATTTCTCTTGTGTTGTCAGTGACACTGCCAAATAAATCAATCGAGGATTCTCTTTTGTGCCTATGTTGACTTCTACCGATTCTTCCACGAGCATGGGTGACTTTTCTTGTGCAATGGGGAGAATGTTCAAACCTCCATCCTTAGGCGCCTCAGAGAGGTTTTCACCTTCGGATGCGTCCTTTCTTTTTACTTTTTCATGGTCTAGAGGTGCCTTGCGGTTTTCACCTAGAGACTCGTCCTTTTTATCTTGTTTATTCTTTTTCTCATTTTTGCGACTGGAGGGTTGAACAGATTCCCCAAAATATGCTTTATTGTCCAAGTCAATGGTAAAACCAGCTTTATGATCCCCATTAGGTATGCCTTCACGTAATCCCAGGAACTCAGCAATTGCTTCGTCGTTCTCAAAAGTGTCTAAGACAGGTATATCTTGTTGATCCCAATCTATGAGTTGGGGATAAACTAAGGGCATGTCATCGTCGGAGTTATCAAAGTCTAATGGAGTCAAGGTAAAAATTGAATTATTCATGTGGTCACAAAAGTCTTGTACCAAGTCCTTTTTGCTCTTGGGTTTGGGTCTAGGTGGATGAATAGGTGGGCCTAATGCCAAGGTTTGACAATCAGAAAGAGGTGGCTCAGGTTGCCAAGAGGTAGGATCAAGTGATTCCCAATAGTAGTGTTTAAACCACTCCTCTTTTGTCATTTTCTTTGGTGGACAGGAATTTAAAGGATTTGGTGAGGAACTTAACAGCAAGTCAAGTTCTCCAAATAACTTGTCAAGGTCCATGGAAGAAGTAGAGGATAAGGAATCCCACTCATAATCATTAGAGTCAGGAGAGTTACAACGATTTTGGTCTATTGGTTCGTGAGATGTCTTAATGTCTTCTGAAGCACGTACTTCCTCAAGTAAGGGTAATGGAGTACTAGGAACGCCAATCTGAATCGGTTGAAACCCTAGCCCTACTCCTTTTGGCCACTGAGAAACAAATATTGGTTCAATTCTGCCATCTTGGTTTAAGCCTAAACCACTTTGTCCATCATATCCTTTGCTTTGCATGATTTTGAAACCCTTTCCATATAGTCTTGTAGGAATATGAGCAAGTAAAAGGGGTTGTTGATTATCTTCCTTATACAGCCAGGAAGTAACATCTTCTGTATCTACAACCTCTTTGCTTAATTCACCCCATTTAGTGAAAGTTGTTGTGGGGGGAACATGTATAGTGATTATAGACTGTCCCCTACCTGTTGTAGGCAAACCATATGACTTAGGAGGGACCAAGTGGCTAACACAATAGGAAGTCTTCATATAATACTCTCCACAACCCTTGTCTTGGATCTCAACCCTAGGAGTAGTGGGAAGTGAAGGTGCAATAGATGTTCGAGTGAGCGTGGACGGGTCAACATAAGAAGATGGATTAGACGATGAGGCCTCTTGGTTGACTGGCACTTGACATTGAGGGATGTCCTTTAGGTTAGTGCAATACTGAAAAGGATCAGGATCACCATCGATAGTTATTTCGGTGCCATTGTAAGGGAATTTAAGGCACTGATGATATGTGGAAGGGACTGCCTTCATGGCATGAATCCATGGTCTACCTAGCAAAAGGTTATAAGGGAGGGTGAGATCCAAGACTTGGAACTTTGTCTCCATTACCGAAGGACCAATTCTGATAGGAAGTGTTACCACCCCCTTTGATTTTCTTTCTTCATCATCATAAGCCTTAATGACAATACTCTTGGTGATGTCCACACATGCTTCTGAAATACCTAATGCCTTAATTAGTTTTAAAGTGCATAGATTTAACCCTGCTCCTCCATCTACCAAAACTCTTCTAACTTTGGTGTCATCAACAAGGACTTCTAGATGTAAAGGGTCATTGTGGTTTGTCTTATCTGTGGCATAGTCTTGTTCAGAAAATGTGGCATGATGATTATTGGTCAAGTAGCCCACCATCTCTTGGAAACGATTAACATCAAGGTCATTAGGGACCGTGGTGTTCTGTAAAGCCTTATCGAGGATAGACCGATGCTCGGGGGAGATACGCAACAATTCCAAGATTGAAATTTGGGCTGGGGTCTTCCCCAACTGGTCAAGTAGGTTATATTGTAACTTGGAAGGTTGTGATGCTTGCTGTGATGGAGGACCTTGGATAACAAACTTAGTACGACGAGTACTGACCGCACATTCCGGATTAGCCTTGATAGTAATGGTATTGATGTTGTCATTGGCGGCGCGAAGGCAATGAATGATTTTGCCACTATCATAGTCATGTTTTATATTCACATAATTGGCTGACATATTGGTCTTAGTACTCGAACTGGGGACAGTTCCTTTCCCATGGTCATGTAGTGGGTCTGAAAAGACTTGATGATCAGTGTTCGATGTCTTTTGTTTTTGTCCACTAACTTCAATGATTCTCTTGTCAACAAGATCCTGTATGATGTTCTTCAGTTGTCGACAGTTTTGTAGGTTATGTCCCTTAGTCCTATGATAATCACAAAAAGCGTTGTCATCCCACCAAGTTGGTTTAAACTGTCCTGGATCGTATTGTCTTGGTTCCTGCAGTTGTATGAGGTTGTGTTGTAACAGTTGTTTGAACACCGACTCAATGGGTTCCCCTAAGGGAGTGAACTCACGTTTTTGGAATCTCCTTGGTGGTGGACGTTGAGTGTTTTGGACCATGTTGGGAGGTTGATTGACAACATTAAGCGTGTTGGCAAAAGTTATGAGGCCCTTTTAATGTGAGGAGGGGTCCTGTTTGTAATGTTTTAGCATCAACCACCCCATCATTGGTGACATTTTTGTTGCGAGACCAGAATCTGTTTCTGTCGGTGGGAGTGTTTTGTATGACCGTGTTTCGATTGGGTGTTGTCATCTTGAGTTCACCCTTTTCAATGAGATCCTTCTCTATTATCACCCCCTTTTCCACTAGTTCCGAAAAAGATATGCAGCAATGTACCCTTAAGTTACTCCTGAGTTTTGGATGAAGGTTTTCTTGAAACATTGTAACCTTTTGTTTTTCAGGTATCTCGACAGGACATCTACTAGCAATAGTTCTCCATCTTTGGAAGAAAGCAATGAATGTTTCACCTTCGTCTTGTGTTAAGTGGCACAAGGTTGTTATATTTATCTCATGGTCAATGTGGAAGGAGAATTGCTCCACAAACTTCTCGACTAGTTCTCCCCATGATCTAATGCCAGAATCTAGACCCGAAAACCATTCTAGTGCAACCCCTACAAGACTTCATGGAAATAGCCTCATAAGGTATGTGGGGTCGTAAGCGACATCAATGCATATGGTAGAAAATTCCCTGATATGTTCTACTGGATTGTGTTTGCCATTGTACTTAGGAAGATTTGGTATGACATATCTGTGAGGGAAAGGTGTCATGTACAATGATCTATCAAAAGGGAATGGACATATGTCCTTTGGTGAAAATGATTTCTTAGTTGACACTGACATGTTATCCATTTGCATTTGTAATGCCTGCATTTGTGTTTGTAGGACGTCAACTTGAGTCAAAGATGTGCTAGAAGGATTATGCGGATCCATATATGTATTCTAAAATCCAAAGTCTCGTGATGGGTTTTGATTGAATGTTGGCCTCTGAGGTGGATTTGGATTCAGAATGTTGGTAAATGTATTCTGGTTTGGAATCGGCATAGATTGATGTTGTCCTGGATTCTGTGTAAATGGATTCTGAGTACCACTCTGTACAAAGGGATTCTGATTCAGAACCGATGTGAAATAGTTTTGGCCTAGAATCTGGGTAGACGGATTCTGACTACCAATCTGTGAAAAGGGATTCTGATTCGGAACCGATGTAAATTGGTTTTGACTGCTAGTCTGGAGAAGTGGATTTTGATTGCCATATTGGAAGGAGGGAATGCCCCCTGTTTGTGTAATCCTTGGTATAGTACTAGTGACCTGAGCACTAGGTATGGCCATTGACTGTGGCAAGGTACCCATAATGCTAGCAGTAGGTGTGGTTGTTGATTGCGCACTAGTGATACCGACATAAGATGTATGGGCTGATGTTTTAGGTCTTTTACTCCCAATAAGAGGACCAGTGGGAGTGGATGAGGATGTCCCTATAGTGAAATTAAATCCTGATGTCATGCTAGGTATACCAAATGGGGACGTATGGACTGTTGTACTCTGTGTAGACGTGCTAGATGGCATAGTCGTGCTGACTTGAGGTATAGTAGTACTAGCAGTCGTGGTATGTGTCCCTTGTGTAGGTTGAGTTTGTAAGGTGCTAATGTCAAATCCTGGAGGTAAGGTAGCACCTTCAGCTAGCAGTTTTCCTAAGAACCGTTGACGATCGTTTGCTAGGTACTCATCTACAAAAGAGGCAAATTCAGGGTCCTGTGCGGCAGCCTCTATGTCTTCTGTTGTAACATGTCCTTGAGTGTTTCTAGTGGTGAATTTGTCTAATAGAGTCTTATGAGGTCTTGAAGAAAATGGGTTGATGAACTCGCTTGGGTTCGACATGTTTTCTCTCTCTCTTCTCTTAGACCTAGTTTCAACCATGTAAGACAAGCTCAATATGCGGGAAATGCAAAACTATATCTAGAAACTGTATGACTCTATTCTATGTTTTTGGGGTTTTCTTATGCAAAATAAGGGATGTCCTATGATGATACTAGTCTAGACTCTAAAGGTGCAAGAAGTCTAAGTGAGACCCTAAAATGATCAATTCTATAAACCCAAGGTGAAGGGACCAACTACCTAAAGTCAAACCAAAGTGTCAATTTAGATAAGTCAAGGAACCAATGTAGGACAAAGATCAGAGACACGTTGAGTTTCCTAACTAGACTGATGAGGTAGGACAACTCTCTGTGGGACAAAGTATATGATGATAAGACTAGGTTCAATGACAGATTTCGTTGACACTATGACCTTTCTAGAGTATAGATGGTGGACTACTCCTAAAGTTTGTAAATGTGACCTCTCTAAAAGTCTAATGCAAAGTAATATGATCCCTAAGATGAAGGTAAACTCTAACTGAAGACAACTATGGTAATGACTAAATGAACCTAAAGGATGCAAAATTGAGCAAATCGTTTCAGGTTTCTGTTTTCGAAGACTGTTTGTATGAAGACCACTGAAACTGGTATAACCCTGATAACTGGACAGTGACAGTGAATTTTGGTTTTTCTGGTAATCAGACAGATGCGTTTCAATTTTAACAGTTGTGGTTCAAACTGACAGATGCGACTCAGAATTATCAGATGCGACTCAAGATGACAGATGCGACTCAGAATATAACGCATGCGGTGTTTCTAAAGCAGATGCGAATCACACTGACAGATGCGACTCAAAAATTACAGATACAACTCATAACAACCAGATGCGACCTATAACCGGGATGCGCCACACTCCATTTATTTTAATTTAAATGGTAGATGTTTAATTGCATTTAATAGATGACCAAAATTAACAGATGCATTCGTACCAATGTATGCTAATTTAAAATTGATGCGGTTTCGTGAACAATTGGCGATTCTTCGCGGAATTTTCTGACATGAAATTTAAACTGACTCGCTGCGGATCACCAATCAAAGATAATCGTAAGACAAAGTGTTTTCAGTTTCAATTTTGGACTCAAAGAACGTTTAAAGTGATAACAGACAAGCACATCCTAATAGGCCCAAAGGCCTAGGGTTTGTATACTTGGTATAGCCCACCAGTTATACCCCGGATTGGTGATGAACACCTTTCCTTCTCGAGAGCATAGCTTAGGAATTTGGTGGCATTGGCTCCCCTCCACGGCTCATTAACGTCTTTCGAAGCACACCAATTTGAATTCATTGGGTAGTGACATCCCAAGAACCGCTATCTCTACTCAAGGGGATTAGTAGTGAGTAATCTTCGGGCATGATACTGTACCCTGCACTAATACCAAGCAACGGCCACAAATAGGTTGGTCTCTACAACAAAGGGTATTTAATTCGGGCATTCCGTTCGTGGGGTGTGATCCATACGCGCGAGTCCCCTTTCGGATCCATCTCATCGGAACCACACTCGTGATTCTTGGGTTTCCCCAAGAACCCACTTTTGTATACCGGTGGAAGTCCCTCCCGTGGTGCTACCGGCCCGAGTTCCGGGTGAGTACTTTTTCCCACCGAACAGGCCCAAGATTCTAGAGTTGGTAACCGTTTCTCTTACACCCAGGATCGCACGGATGCGCAAGGGGAGAGGATACTTCGGTGTACCAAATCGTAAGGGTGACCAAACTTGTGCTTTCGCACCAAACACAGTAGACACTTGTTAATTTTAATCCAAACGAAAGATTTGCTACGCTACCAAACAATCTGTTTCAAAATTTAACTAGGGTCTTCGACAAACGTCCTGCAGAAGATATCATTAGTAATTTTCAATATTGTCTTCGTCAATCGTCCTGCAAAAGGTTGTTAACTCCAAATGGCCACATGCTGAAAATCAAATATCAGTAACACGAAAATCAATTGAAAATTATAGATTTCCAAATAGTAGAAATAAATTTTTTACCAGTCAATTGCATCATTTTGTTACCAGTCAGATGCGTCGTTTCCTTTCAGTTGCAGCTCGGGATATCACTTGCGATTCAAGAATTTACAGATGCATCGTTTCTCTGTCAGATGCGGTTCATAAATTCAATTGCGATTCAAAAACTTCACATGCGGTTCTGGGAAATCAATTGCGGTGCAAAAATTTCACATGCGGTTCAGAAAATCAATTGCGGTGCAGAAACTTCACATGCGTCGTTCCGTACGAAAAATCTGCAAAATCAAAAATTAAAAGATCTACGGATTCGCGAAGATGGTGTCTTCACGTTGGGTTCACCAAAATGTAACGCCAAATAAAAGCTTTGCACAATAGACACACCAGAATCAAGATTAGAAGCACACATTCAATACAAAACTAAATCTAAAATGCAAATTCATACATTAAGCAACAAAGAACATGGGAAAGTAAAAACGTAATTAAAACTCAAACAATATCACCAATTCCAAACGTATTTCCATGAATTATCTCGATTGCCCTTCTCCATTTTGCTTGTGTAGTATAATTGCCCTCAGATTTTCAAGTTCATGCAAGTATAGCCTAAGATAGTGATTAGCAAAATATCGAAGATTCAAGACAAAAGTGCTCTCCAAAGTTACAAAATTCGCGAGAGAGATTTCGAGAGAGAGATTGGAATGAAGAATGACAAATCAATTTATAGAAAATTGATTATTCGAACGACATGACAAGATTGAAAGATTAACGGACGGTTGAGATTGACTGATTGGACATGCATTTAGATAACTGACAGTGATGACATGAGTGATTCGAATTAGAAATAGAATTAAGGATTAAATAAATGATTTAATCTTCAGTTCGGCATTCGAAAACATTAGAAATATCTTTGCATGACAAAGATAAAGATTGATTAAAGCAACTCTCTGTTCGAATGCACGCACAACACTTAATTAATTAAATAAGAATATTTAATTAATCCGCATGTACACGCAATTGAGTTAGAAGTGGATGATTGCATGATTAGACGAAGAGATTACTCGAAGACGCCACTCAGACATTAAATCAATAGTTAACTGAACGATTAAAATAGATGTCGAGTTGAGTAAAAGTGAATACTTAGATAACTCACATAATTATCTAAAATATAGAAGAATGTGTTAAAATAGACTTAATGAATTAAATAATTCATTTAATTCAAGAGACTCAATATTCGAAGGATAATTAAATAAATAAGATTTATTTAATTAAGTGACGAAGGGGATTTTAAATGAATAATTAAATAAATTATTTATTTATTTAATTATAGTTGAAATATGATAAAGAATAAATTAAATAATGATTTATTTAATTTGACAAGATGGATAAGGTTAATTAGTAAGATAATTAAATAACAAGCGTTTATTTAATTAATCAGATAGAATAAAGAAAAGTGAATTAATTAAATAATTGAGATTATTTAATTAATAGAAGAAATAATAGAAGATGAATTAATGTTAAGATGAATAATTAAATAATTGACATTATTTAATCATGACCATGAATAATACGAATTATGAAGAATATAGAAGCCGCAGGCCTAGACCAAATTTCGGTGTCTACAACTTTGTCTCAAGCAAACATCAACATAGGAAGCACGAAGAATCCTTATGATGAAACTGATGTCAATACTACAACTAGCCACGTCATGAATCTTCATCCATCCATGATCACCCCATCCACGAATTGGGACCAACATCAAATGAAGGATGTGAATCAAATCACAAAGAACATTATCAAAGCAAAAGAAGTTGAGAAGCATGAAGGACAAATCAAATACAAATGGATACTAAAGAATACAAAGAAAGATTATCCCTATCAAACTCCATCAATCAAAGAAACTATGGGGAAAAATACAAAAGGGAAAGTATCCATCAAAGATTTCCGCAAAAGGAAAAACAAGCTTTTCAAGCGATGTACAAGGTATATCAAGTAGAACTTTGGTCCTAATTCCATGCACACTTCCATATCCACCCATCATTGCTTATCTTCCCATGTTTGGAGAGTCAAAGGTTCCAAACTGTCAACCAGTCCATCTCCTATCCCTAAACACACTCCATCCACACCTCCACGCATGATATCTAGTTCTTACATTGACCATGTATTGACAACAACCCTTCATCATAATGATTTAGAAGGCACTCTATCGCGATGTACACACAAAGAAAAAGTTAACTTTGGTATCAATGAAGCAGATCAGGAATCCCAAAAGCTACATTCAAGTGCACGTATCTTAGCAAAGCAACTTCTTCAAGTAGGATACTGATGGCACATTATGACAAAAGCGTCTACATCAACACCACCAAGTGGGTCAGCATGAATCTTTCAGAAAAAACCAAAAAATATCAAAAGAATATGAAAATCCAAAAAAATTAGAAAAAGGATTGAAAACAGTAAAGATAAAAATCATCCTCTAGTGAAAACCACTATGATGGCGCTTTGGGCAGGGACCATGATGAAAACCTGGCAAACAGGCGTCATGTGTAGAATCAAGCATCTGTGTGTGCTATTTCATGTGAAAGCATCTCATCCCATCCATAATAAATCCAACATTCCATTAATCTTATCCATAATAAATCCATTCATCCATGAACCATTTATCCAATCCATTTTCATCCATTTGCATCCATCATCTGAGTTAGCTTGATCCTAATGAAGTTCGGTGCACACTTTATGCTTGCTTATGGTAAACATCTTGACATGAGCCATTTTCATTGATCCTATCCTATCCAACATTATCTGAGCCATGAAGCATTATCTAATAAAGCATTCCTCCATTCAAACACCTTATCTTATTGCAAGATAATCCTTGAAATCCTTTGCGTGCCTACCATATCCATCCATCCATAAACCTATCCAAGCATCCACACACCGCATTCTGTACATTGCTAGACACTTGGGGCAGATATTTAGATCTCGCTTTAGGAATAAATATTGATCCATATCCTCCAACTTATGTGGCGATCCGAACATTGGAAAACGTGAAATCAAATTGGTCAAAGCATTTGTGATCCAAAATCCAAATCACTAGCCCATGGTATATTTTGACAAGAAGATGTTCCTTATCAAGTGTTAACTTCAATCGAACATCAATCCAAACAATTGATATCAGTCGCATCTAATTTGCACATCGACATCACATCAAATCATCCAAAAATCTCTGTTTCAAACCAAGCTTCAACAATCTTGATCAATCAAATCCAATCAAAAAATCATCATGTCAGGATATCCTTGTGCTGCTTAACACTATCCTTGCATTGTTGTGCATCCTCAAAATTGTTATCATCATCAATCCTGATCAATCATATCCTTGCATTGTTGTGCATCCTCAACAATGTTATCATCATCAATCCATCGAACCAATCAATCAACCTTAGCTTGGCTTTCAACAAAATCCCAAAAATAGAACACTGATAGCATGTCCATATCCAAAACGTCAAAATCATGTGAAAATCCAAAAACATTCAAAACATATCAAAATCCAAAAAATATATCAAAAAATCAGAAAAAATCAAAAACATAATATCCAAACTACATCCTCTCTTAGCTTAAACGTAGGCAAGGCTAATCTTTGATAAGCCCCCGAGACATCAAAAATCCAAAAACATTCAAAAAACCAAGAAAATCCAAAAACATCCAAAATCACAGAAACTCCAAAAACATTCATAAAATCTCAGAAAAAACCCCAAAACATTCAAAAAATAGAAAAATCCAAAAACATTCAAAAAACAAAAAATACCAAAAATAGCCTCAAAACATTTCAAAAACATAAAAAACATCCAAATATTTGAAAAAAAATCCATCCATCTCATTTCGCTTTCACCCGCAATAATCTCATCTATAATAAATCAATCATCACCTTCATCCTTTGGTAAAACAAACAAAAACAACCACAACAATTAGAAAAATCAAACTTCCAACGTAAAATCAAAAGCAAACAACAAACTTTTTAAATTCAAAATCAAACTCTTGATCATTTTCAAACATGTCAATCAAATTTATATCAACATCCTATCAATCAACTTATCAAACCATCATCATCCTATACAATGCAAGTCCTAGGATATATCGTTCCGTCAATGGGCATCATTTTGGATATCACCTTGGATTCTTATCCTATCAAAACACATCCCTTTGGCTGAAGGTATGAAGAACATTGGCTTGTTCACATACTTGATCTTTATTTTTTATTTATCTTATTGTGCTCATTCCAAGGACCTCTTGATGATATCCGAACAAAGGATTTAGAGAGATAGGAATGGGGCAACGATCATTATCCTTTTTCCTATTGTGCCTGTTGGACATTCTTGTAAAATAACTTGGCGAATACTTGCTTTGTTAGGTACATCCTAGCAAGGTTTTCGTATGTCAAGTGTGAACAAGAAGACTCGTATCTTTTTGTCGAGTCAAATTCCATCGCACTAGGTACAACGCCATCTCGGTTCTTTATACCTTGATGCATCGTATCTATGTGTGTAATATAACATAAGGTAAGTATCCCTTTTAAAATCTCAATCCTTGATAGGAAAATCATCATCATCTCTAATAAAGTCTCGTCAGATCATGGACTTGTTGGATCCTCTTGTCATCATCTCATACCTTCTTTCTTCTCACTGCGCTAACATAACATCACCAATACATCCATCTTGCATCCATACTGCATCCACAAACCATTAGCATATATAAATCTCATAATCATAGCATATCACATCATCCATCTCATCCATCTCACATGCATTCCATTTGCATCATAATCATAATATAGATCTTTTAGTCTAAGTATTTGCATAAAAAATCTATTGCACAATCATATACACATAATCCATCTCATCCATCTCACATGCATTTCATCATTATGATGTTGTTTAGGATAATATAGATTGGTTATTATAAGCATCTTAAAACCATCTCATTTGCATCATCATCCATAGCCATCCATATGTTTATCTTGAACCTCTTTATCATGAGATCGACCCTCAAATCAAATCTTTTTGCTCGATCTCTCGAGGGGGCAATGTACCAGTGTACTTCTTTCCTCTAGGGCATTTTAAAAAAAATAGATTTTTTTTTTCATTTTTTGATCGTGGCAAGTTTATTTCTTTGAACCAACACAACAAGTACATTGCTTCAAAGAGGGGGAAAATGTAGACATGCAAAATTAACATCGTGCATTTAATCAAATTCACATTCATTCATTCATCAAATAAATCAAGTTTATTTGATCAAACTCCTAAAGACATCAATTTAAATTAAATAAATCAGCTTTATTTAATTTGATCCTAACATCACCCTCCTTGATTAAATAAATCAAACCTTTATTTAATTAAGTTTGAAATCACCATCCATCCCTTTTGATTTAATTTAAATCCAAGTATTTAATTCAAATGCATTAAAAGGCATCTAATCATCATCTAAGTTAATCTAATCCTGATTAACGTAATCTAATCACCCATCATATCCTCTAGCTTTTCCCACTTGCACAAATAAATCAATTTATTGATTTATTAATTCATCATTTTCTTTCAACATGGCATCTTTGAGGAATATTCCCTCAAATTTGAATTCAAAAACAAGTTGACATGTACATCCAACAAGGCATTTGTGAGCTCTGACATGTCTCTTGCAAAGGTCAAACTCAACATTTAACTCTCAAATTCAAATTTGAATCTCCCCCTCTTTGGCACATTGACCAAAATGTGCTCATTCCTCAAGCCTATCACAAGTTGACAAGTGGCCTCTTCTCATTGGTGGATCTTTAGTCCCACATCCTCCATGTTTGGCATTATTCTATCATTCTATTCTATAAATAGAGATCATATCCATTGAGTTAATCCTCCACAATCTTTAGATCTTTCTCCATATCATTTTCATTTGAATCCATCTTCATAGCATTTTCATATCATCAATATCATGGAGCTTAGCAAAGGATTGGGAAAGGGCTTCTTTCCATAGAAGCACCAATCCACTATGGGATAGGGTTTGATTCATGTTATTGTGTGTTTTATTTAGTTTCCTTGATTCCTTTCATTGCATCATTAGTATGTTTCATTATTTCATAGGGATGTTCTTATTTTGCTTTGTTTTAAATGACAATGCTAATGTTTGTTTTGAGCGATGCGGGATTTAGCATCCATAGGTAATCAAACAATTGATAAAGAAATGAAATGAAATGAGAAAGGAATTATGAACCAATAACATGCAATTCTCATAAACTTACCAAACCCTTGATGTCAAAGTTTGAAGATATGTCAATGGCTGCTCCAAGATGCTTGATAATTGCTTGATTGAATGATGATATGATGCTCAAGTGCTTAGATGGATGCAAGGATGATTGAAAGGATGAATGGGGGTTAAAATGGATAGAAAAATACTTATTTGTACACACTTATGCCCTAATTTCCCAAAAATACAACATCACAGGCTGACCTAAGGTCTTAATGAATAAAAATCCTAAAGAAATTTGAAATTATTTTGAATTTTGTGCCAAGAGGGACTCATTCACCGGTTGGGAATTAATTTGTATTTAATGATGTTTGTCAGGTTTATATTCAAAAACACACTTAATTAAGGCTTATAAGTGCATAAATGGGGCAAATAAAGCATAAGAAAGGTGTAATTAGTGGTGACAAGTCTAGAAATGTGTAGAAATGTGTTACAACACTTCACAACACCTTCACAAGACATCATAAAGTCTTAATATTTTTAATATCCAAGACCTAATGTGAATGTATAAGTTACATTACAATCATTAAACCAAGGTGAAATCAAGCCAAATAAGCACAAGGAGGGACAAAACAAGAAAAAGTAAACGGGTTACTTTTTCCATGTCCACAAAGTATAAGATAATATTGGGTTAGTCTTTGGGTGAAAGAAAAATCATTTTTTACATTTTGGTGCCACCCTAGTTTTTTCTAAAATTACTTTCCACTTAAAAATTACATAGAGGCTTTGATACAGGGTGGTTCAATCTTAGGCTAGGGGAGTTTTATTAAACTCCATACACTTAAATTGAACCCTTGAAAGAGTCCCCTTTGCTCCTATCAAATGTTGATAAAGCAATTTCACCTCATCTTTTGCAGATTAAGTGAATTCATTCAAAGGCACCATTTTGCAAGTATATAGCCTTTAATGATAGATTTTTAAAAAGTGATATGTGTGTGTGTGTGTGTGTATCTATATATATGTATGTATGTATATATACATACATATATATATATATATATATATATATATATATATATATATATATATATATATATATATATATATATATATATATATATATATATATATATATATATATCTATCTTCTCCTCTTTCTACATACATACATACATACATACATACATACATACATACATACATACATGCATATACATACATGCAGCCATACATACATACATACATACATACATACATACATATATATATATATATATATATATCTATATATATATATATATATATATGTATATATATATATGTATATATATGTGCTATATCTATATATATATATATACTATATATATACTATATATATGCATGCATACATACATACATATATATATATATATATATGTATGTATATATATCTAAAGATAAAATAATGATCTGTATTTAAGTGCATACACACACTTAATTAAGGCTTATAAGTGCATAAATGGGGCAAATAAAGCATAAGAAAGGTGTAATTAGTGGTGACAAGTCTAGAAATGTGTAGAAATGTGTTACAACACTTCACAACACCTTCACAAGACATCATAAAGTCTTAATATTTTTAATATCCAAGACCTAATGTGAATGTATAAGTTACATTACAATCATTAAACCAAGGTGAAATCAAGACAAATAAGCACAAGGAGGGAAAAACAAGAAAAAGTAAACGGGTTACTTTTTCCATGTCCACAAAGTATAAGATAATATTGGGTTAGTCTTTGGGTGAAAGAAAAATCATTCTTTACATTTTGGTGCCACCCTAGTTTTTTCTAAAATTACTTTCCACTTAAAAATTACATAGAGGCTTTGATACAGGATGGTTCAATCTTAGGCTAGGGGAGTTTTATTAAACTCCATACACTTAAATTGAACCCTTGAAAGAGTCCCCTTTGCTCCTATCAAATGTTGATAAAGCAATTTCACCTCATCTTTTGCAGATTAAGTGAATTCATTCAAAGGAACCATTTTGCAAGTATATAGCCTTTAATGATAGATTTTTAAAAAGTGGTATGTGTGTGTGTGTGTGTGTGTATCTATATATATGTATGTATGTATATATACATACATATATATATATATATACATACATACATATATATATATATACATACATACATACATACATACATACATACATACATACATATATATATGTATGTATATATATCTAAAGATAAAATAATGATCTGTATTTAAGACACTACAAAATTTAATAAATTATGAAAAAAAAATCAATAAATGCACAACACTCCACATGGTTGTCCTTGTTTCAATGAAAAATAACTTTTTTCTTAAATAAACAAAGACAAATGCAATACAATAAAATATAGCTTGATGTTTCTATTTTATCAATTAAAATATTAATAATAAACAAATATTTAATAGAAAAAAAAATTCTTTTATGACATTTGAGCTATTGTCCATGTCCCTTACGAAAGAAGCTTAACTTATTTGATGATTTAATTGATATAAATATAGCTATTTTTGTATTTTTTAAATTTATTTCTAATGAATTGATCCACATGTACTAAAATGGTAGAATACTTTGGATCAATTTTTTTATATTAGAGATAGAGTAGGCAATAAAGATACAAAATCAAAGGTTTATACAGTATCCATAGTCATCAACTAATGTTGTTACCCCTTTGAACTAGCAGATCTAACCGCCCAACATAAAATTATGCTTTGTAGCTATTGAATATTGTTTTAGGTATACTTTTATAGCTATTTTACATTAATTTTATTGACACCATCTACAAAAAAACCTATGACATCATGTTCAAAATGAATATCAAATGCAACATGAACCCTGATAGATCTCGTGTACTATGAGAAAATTGTGTCTTGTACATGTACAAAAGGAGGCCTGAGCACTATATATAAAGGAGAGAGCACCTATATACTTTTCATATTAGAAATATTTGAACAACTAGTGAAAAAATAGGACCCTATGTAGCCACCACCTCACATGTGGGTAAAAGCACAAACCTATGTCACACTTTATAAAGGAGTCAACCAACAACAAAAAAAATTCTAATCTTTGACCACATAAAAGTGGACTTCATTTTTTGATTATCAAAATGATGTAAACTAATGAAAAGTGGAAACAATGATGAAGTTTAATCCTATAATTTTTTAGATTTTTTAAAAATTGTTTATATTTTTTTATCAATTTAAGAGAAAATGTTGGAATGCTGAAAAATTTCAAGAAAAAGTGATGTTCTCTTGATGTCAAAAAAATAAATAGAAAAAACTTTAGTTTTCCATTTATTTTTTCTCCAAATAGCTAGCTTCAATATCTAGTGCATGGAAAAATAAATAAATTAATGTATATTTTTCTCCTAATAACATTTTAAAGTCAAACTTGTCAAAATTTGATAGTTTTCATTTGAGGTCAACTATTGTCTATTTTTTTAATCATTTTCAAAAACAAAAAATATAACCTTTTAAAGAGGACTCCCTCCTCTAGTGCACCATAAATTTTTCAAAATAAAATAAAATGTTTTACTATTTTTTTTAAATTTCTAATCAGCCTCCTTTTTAACTTTAACAACATACTTGCATCATTTTAAAAATAAAATATATTCGAACTGATCAAAATATTAAAAAAAATACATATTCAAATTCACCACTCTAAGCTCTGCAAAAGGGTATTTTTCTTCTTTTAAACATAATTCTAACTAAAGAAATACTTAGTTGAAGTTGCAAGTTTTAGAAAATTATGAAAAATGTTGAGTTGGCTGCCAACTAGGATGCCACATAAATAATTTCTCTAGAAAGGGTTTGGACCAAAACACAAAGGGTTTCAACCAAAACATTTCTACCAAAACCCCGCACATAAAATAAGCCACATTTTGATGTGACAAAGAAAAAAATTCAAATTTTTGGAATTGAACAAAATGGTTTCACCCAAAACTCTATGTGCCACATGGTTTTGGGCAAAACTAGTTTGACTGAAACTGTTTAGGTCAAAATGTTTTCACTCAAAACTATTTAGTTGGTCAAAAGTGTTACATGACTTTGTGCTTTTACCTATGTTTCTACTTTCATTGCTTGAGTCAAGATCACCCCACCCAATCAGTGTCTTTATCATCATCATTTCATCTCTAGAAAAGACCTCCTCAATTTTCAAATTCTCATTTGTATGCAACCTTAGTGTTTTGACCTGGTGTTGATACTAAATGACTTTGGCTTTCTCATTGAAATCCTTTCAAAAAAATTCTAGCGCAATCATGAAAGTGGCCAAACTAGGTTGATCCACTTGCTAGTTATGTCCAAACTTGACCTCATTGTGAGTGACAAGTAGTATCCAGTCCTGCAAGAACTTGAAGAACTTTCCTTGTAAGATCTTCACTATCAATACAACATGTGAATCAATGTTAAAAATATCAAGTCTCTTTGTAGACTTGGTAAGGAGCCTCCTTTGACCATTGAATTTTTCACTATTTCTTGTCTTCCACAAATGCCACAAAATTCCATTAGAAAGATAATGCCAAAATAGATTAATCTCTTTTCCAAGCCTTTTATCATTGCATAGAAGGAATTATTTCCAATTTATTTTTCCATTAGTTTTCTAGATTAACATTATGTTACATAGGAATTTCCAAACTTCATTTGCATACAAACACTTAAAGAATTTGTGTTCAACATTTTCTAGGAGCCTGCATATGTTACGTATTTCAATGTCATTATGTTTCCAATTGACATGGACTCTTCACAACAATACTAACCATCTTATACAAGCCTTTTTGGGGTCAAGAACAAAGGACCAATTTGAGGTGAATACTTCTTACCAATCCTTGCTACTTAGGTTTAATTTCTAAACTTTGTTTAGGTGCTCAAATAAGGAATCACTATGCATTAAATCTTTGTAGATGACCTTTTCCTAGAGTGAATTTAAAAGAATATTGTCTTCCCTAGAAAGATGCTCAATAAGATTACTATCTGGATTGTTTGAACTGAGTGGGTGAAAGGTCCTAAGCTTGCTTCAGGAGAGTGTAAGTTCTTAATCCGGATGAGAGCAGTTGGAACTCCTCCTACAAATCTTCCCACTTCTTAACTTTAACATTCACCAAGACATCCTTCAAGATCTTAATTCTTGTTGTTGCCCATTTTTTAGCAGAGCACCCTTGGACCAAGGCCAGAGGCCTTCCATTGTTCTCCAAATTCCACCAAATGGAGCTACCAAGATGCAATGCATTGCTATTATGGCCAATGAATGAGGTGTTAGTGATATGCTTTTTAATAGTTTCCCAACCCTTCCAAATTCTTCTAAAAACCATTGAACCAACAGGGACTATAAGATGCTTCGATAGAAGCAGGTCACTAAAAGGATGTTGTTTTGAAGACTTTGCCTCTTTGGGAGTGCGTAACTAAACATTGTTCCTAATTAGTAATTTCCAAGGTTCATTGATCTCTAGTGCCTTAAAAATCCACTTATTGGCTAAAGCTATTCCTTTCTTCTCTAGATCCTTTAGCCCAATTCCCCCTTGATCCTTGCCCATGCAACACCAGTCCCATCTGACTAAGTGCTTCTTCATTTTCCGCTTTCATCTTACTCAAGGAAGCTTCTAATCTTAGTTTTTATTTCTTTCTATTGATAGCTATTGAAAAATCATACTTAAGCATAATAGATAGAGTAGGAAGAAAGAATCTTTTGACAAACCTAAAATTTTCTTACCAAGGATAGGTATTTCCTATTCCACTTGTCCATCTTCTTATCAATTTTTTCCTTGATCCAAAGCCAAATTTATTTTAGACATGGGCTAACTGTAAATGGGATGCCAAGGTATCTAACTTATTTATTTGGGCCCCACACTAAAAAAACAAACTTTTGTAGCCAATTAGAAGGCTTGTCTGACCATCCCAACATTATATATTTTAACCTAGATATCTTTGTACCAGAGGCTTGGTAGTATAGATTGAGACTGTATAGAAAATTCTCAAAATTTTCCTCTTCTAGATCAACAAATAATGTTGTGTCATCCACAAACTAGATGTTCAACAATTCATTATTGTTTGGCAAGCGTAGCCCCCTTAATTGTGGAGTTGTGTCTCTAAGAAAGAAGTGTAGAGAATTAGAGGCAATAACAAATAGGGTAGGTGCAAGAGGGAAACCTTTCCTTATAGATCTTTCCAACATGAAAGGTAAAGAAAGTGTGTCATTAATGTCCACTTGGGTTGAAGCATCTTTCAACAGAGTGTTGATCATATTGCAAAATTGTTGAGGAAGCCCAAAGGCCTCTAGGATTATTCTTAGGAAGGCCCCCTCAACCCTATCATAGGATTTTTCAGAGTCTAGCAATAGCATGGAAAAATTTTGCTTGGACACTCTAAACCATTCCATAGCCTCCCAACTGGTGATGAGGTTCTCCAAAATATACCTTCCCTTAATAAAGATTATTTGGGTATTGTTTATTAATTTTTGATGGATGTTGACTATCCTTAGTGCTAGAAATTTGGCTAGGACTTTATAAGAGTTTTGGACCACTTTAAAATATTAAAGAAACTTTATTTTAAAAGCTTGAGCTTTAATATAAAGGTTCAAAGTAATTGTGAAGGATTCTACATTGAAGACTAGATGAAATTTTGAGAGGATTAACTTAGTAAACATATCCTATACTATTAAGGTTCATTGAGTCTTAAATAATAGACATATAAAAAATAATAATGTCTCTCATGATAGGGTCTAATAAATATTTTCTTCTAAAAATGAAACCATGCTTTTTCACTAGTTTTGAATGAGTGTGACACTAGATTTTATTATAGAACTAAGTTTATATTTATCATTGATCATTTCCATAGAAGTATGCATTTATTGTTGAATGCATTGAATTTTCTCAATCACATTATTTTCTTTGGAAACCTCTTTTATCTCTAAAAGGGTTGATGCACATGATAGAGGAATATCATAATCTACATTTATGATTGTCAACTGTTATAAACAAAAATACAATTTCAATTATTTGTGATTAGAAGACATGTCCATAGAGTTCTATTGTAATTACATTATATGAAGAGTTGTACTTGTCCCTACAATATTTGTTTCAATAATTCTACATTATATGAGAAGATACATAATCATCCTATTAATTACATCTATCTATGCATCATGATTTGAAGATGAAATGTAATTTATTTTGTATTTATGTCTATCACTATAAAATGCTATTTTAAATAATGGGTTAAGAATATATAATTTTTGTATTATATATGATGATCAAATACATTCCAAAATAAACCGATTCATTCTAAATTATGTATAGATTTTATTTCTAAGATGAAGATTATATTTTTTAGCTTGTAGGAACCAACATCTTTATGAATTTGTAAACTACATTCCATGGAAATTAAGTTTATGGATCTATTAAAGTAGGAAAAGGAATATGTGCTTCATTTATTCTTGTTGGTTATCTTAGATATATGATATTTAGTAGATTATTGATGTATTAGTAACATCATCTGTGATACATGTCTATTATAATTTATTCATCAATATTGCAAAGGTCTATTCAAATACAAAATGAGATACAACCTTTTTGAAGGAATTTTTCATATCTAAATTGTATGCATTATTTTTAACAATGATACACCAAATTATTACTCATGAGATAGTATTTTATTCTAGAAATAATTTTTTTATTTTGAATCTTCTATGGAATACTTGGCATAGTCTTATTTGATTCTTAAAACTTCTAAAGTTGATTTACATATTTCTATCTAAATCTTAGTTTCTTTGGCACATGCATCAAGTTGGAAGAAGTGGTTTTGGATTAGGTTCTACTTAAATAATCTAGTAATCAATTGGTATCTTCATTCTTAAGCCCATTATTCAAGTGGAACCACTAAATCTATGTATAATAGTCTAATGTAAATTTTATTACAATGTTATATAATCTACATAAATGATCACATATTTTCTCAATATATTATGATTCTAATACTTATATTATTAAAAAATTAGATAAGGCTATGTATACTAAATAAATTACTTTCTTAGCATAATAATAAATGTATCATTACAATAGTAAATAAACAAATCAAATTATGGGTAGTCCAAATACATATTATCATACCTTAATTAGTCTTATTTTTTATTTATTTATAAATCAAATAACATAAACACTATAAACAAATATTTTACATTTTAAATTCATAAATTTTATATGTTATATGCTTATGTAGCTAAAAGGTACTTTAGAATGTCAAAACATTATGCTTATAAAAAGACATAAAAAATCAATCTACTTTTATATCTATTAAATATTAATTTCACACTCCCTTTTCATATTTAATATTGCTCAATTTGTTCATATGTGTTATGTATCTTTACGCTTGGTAAAATACTATTCACACAATATTTTAATTATACTAAATATATAATTCTTGATGTCAATTTATAGGATTAGTTTAAAGGAATGCATTATTCAAAGATAAGCTACTAATTACATTTCTATGCACCTTCAAATTGGAATTTGACCTCGTACTTTTGTTCAAATTTATAATGGTTTGTTCAAGCCCTCAACTTTGAGCTATAGGTTAGGATTCATGACCTAATAAGTAGTTGTATAAAAAATAAACAATTCTAAATATTTCTCAATTTTTTAATAAGTTTTTTCTCACTCAATTCTTAATTCTCAAGATCTATTAAGAATATAAATTATTATTGCTTATTTTTAAATTTTGTTTTTATAAATGCTAATTATTATTTTTACAAGTTTTTATTTATTGTATTTTAGAATTATATAATATATATTTTTTGAAACATAATAGTAATGTAAAAGAAATATAAATATCCAATTCAATTTAAAAATATGATTGTTGTCTATTTATTTGTAGATGAAACTTTTAAGTTAACGTATAGAATTGTAAATTTAAACACAATCTCTAGGACATTATTAAAGATCTTAGATTATTCATTCACATTGTCATAAAGAATCACAAGAGTTTCAAATTAAATGACCATGTATTTTAACTAGAAATGATTACTTTTCATACAAATTGTGAATAATAACATGGGATTTGACTTAAGGAAAAGAAAATTTAAAATTCCAATTTTTCCATAACAACCCTTAAAAGGTCTTTAATAAATCCACTTTGACTTTGACTTAGGTATTACAATAGAGGAATATAATTTGGGAGAACATAACTGACAAGAACAAAATTATAAATAAAGAGGTCAAAATCACACTTGAGATCTTTCTCGATTATTATGAAGAGATTAACAACACATTTCAAAAGGAACACATCAAATTTAAAGTTTACAATAAAATATACTCTAGGAATGTACCTTTAATGGGATTAAATCATAACAACACTCTATCTTCACAAAAAACTAAATCATCTTTAACCTCTTAATTTAATTCAATATTTATTTATTAAATTAATGATATTTTTATATTAATATAAAATTTTGAGTATCTATAATCAACCTTTATTTATTTTGATGAATATAAAATTATGAAGCATACAAAATTTCTCTTCAAATAGTAATATATATCCATGAAAAAGATGAGAGATAGTGAAAATAAGCCATTACATTAACAATAAGAGCAGTTAATGTTCACTCATAGAAATGATTTTGAAGCAAATTTAACATGAATAAAATTCATTATTATAAATAAAAATGTAGTAAAGTTACAAGTTAATTAAATAACATAAAAAGAAATTAGAGAGAAAAGAGTAGAACATCCATATACCCTTAAAGCTAATTTGAAATAAAGTCCTTGCAATGTTAGATTCTATCACAACTTGTTTGATGATCCCATTATCTTTCTTGCAACATTATTTTTTCCATATATTTGTGCACTCTACATAAAACTCATAAAATTAACATTGTCGATCTAATACATACATGCAATTAGGTGTTAGTCTATCCCTCATATCTACAGACTCTAGCATCAATGTACACTCTTCCTACCCTACAAAAATAACCTTTATGAGGAGCACAGTGCCTGTCCTCTACACATAAACATAGACCTTCCGAAGCACAACCATCCTTCTCTATAAATACACGTTCCTTTCAAATTCCCAATAGTCCATCAGTCCACTCATTAAACAACAATCCCTCTCGATCATACTTTTTCATAGCTCTCAAAAATTCCTCCCCTTTCTTATACTTGTCCAATACTCTCTGAAATGCAATGTTGCAGTTCTTACCCCATTGGGGAGTGCCTCCATACTTAAACAACCCCATCTTCCCAATCTATTCAAGAATTTCTTCATTGAGTCTAGGAAGCATGGGGTCCTTAGATCAGTAATATGTGAAATCTAAGTCCATCAAATCCTCATTTCCTCCCAAATAAGCACTGGAAGCCTTGACAAAATGCATGAGAATTCCATTGTAGAGCTCCACCCCACAAAGACCAGAGGGATTCAAGTCTCTCAACCTTTTAATGTCTGTGATGAAGTCTAAAATCTTGGTCATGCTTATTTTCATGGTAGTCTGGTGGAAGAATTCTCCCTTAATGTGAGGATCCCATGGACAAGTTGTTATCAGGAAATCTTTTGAAGAATTGAAACATGACCCGGTTGTTTGGAGCTTGTTGTGGTAGCCTACAATGGGATATTTGAGGAACCACAAATCGTTGTTCTTGAAGCATGAACCCACGCTTTGCAGAGCCTCTACTTGAAGCCTAGCTATCATGCATTTTCCCTTGGCATTCTTTGTAGATTCCTGCAACTCTTCTAAATATTTCAACTATGAGGAAGATTTTATTTCGTTAACCCAACTAATATAAACTTGGATGTTCAATAAAGAAATATATAATGTATGCACGTAGATTGCAGAATTTTACCTGTTGAACGGGTGATGGCCAACCCTAAGTTAAGGTTTTTCAAAAACCAATAAAATCATTGATTCCATCTCCAGATTGGTTTAGAGGAACTTTGTCGTCTACTCTGTAAACAACCTTGCGCTACCCAGGATACCATGTCACATCTCCAAATTTGTGTGTTCTACCAAACTCCTATATGCTCTGTTGTAAATCTTCCTCATCCTTTTTCACATTTGTGATAGACCTCTTGAACATTAACTGCAACTGCAATGTTACCTGCACTTGTGAAATCTTCTAAAAATTATATGATGTCTTCGCGAAAAAAATTGGACTTCTCCTAATAACAAATAAAATTCAGTTTTTGTCTCTTGGATAAACGACCTAATCAATAAAGTTTAAATATATTATCTGATTCACCAAATTTATACGGCTTAAAAAAGGTTTTCCTGAGATTTGACTCCGAGAAGACCAAGAGAGAGCTTGGCAGCGTCGAGATCGGCGTGAGAGGAATTGAGGGTCACAACGCCCGCATTCCCCCCTGTGAGGGGAACGACCAATCTCATGCCCACAACGTAGTCGTGAACAGCACTTCCCATCCCAAAGAGGGAGCTGCCATGAGCACCCGTAGAGAGGAGTCCTCCAATGCTCACCCCCTTCCAGTACGGCGTCGGTGGCAGCGCCAGCTTATATTCCGCAGCCGCGCTTATTATCTCCCCCAACGCCGCTCCGCTCTCCACACAGTTTCTCATCAACTCCTCGTCCACCCCAACCACGCGTTCCAGCTCCTGGGTGCTTATGATTAGTCCCTCTTCCCCCCCCGGGCACACTAATTTCGGAATTGAATGCGACCACCGTGTGACCACCCACATCTTCTGCTTGTTCCGGCTGCCAGTCGCCATCGCCTCCACCAGCTCTTCTTCCGACGAAGGGAAAACGGCTGCTGCAGCTCTAAACGTCGATTGGTTGGGGAATGTTCCGTACGCGTTGCTGACTGTGCAACCCCCGGTGCCGCATTTGACTGGCGGAGCAGGCGGGCTGCACCATACGCCATTGCCGTTGATTAACAGGAGGAGGAAGAGGAGGAAATTCATGGCTCCACTAATTATGCTCCTCCTTCATTTCCGATGTCAACGAAATTGAATCTGAGTTAGAAGTTGCGCATGAAAAACAATTCTAAATTTATGATGTGTGCAGGAGATACAAAGAATATAATAATTGGGTTTAATATTGAGGTGATGGGTTTAAGTTTTGAGTTGAAGTGGTGGACGGAGGATGATCGGGCGGTGTGGCAGACTTTAATCGAGTGGAGTTTGAAAACAGGAAATGCGAGATTAGTACGCCATAGTGGGAGAAGCACTTTCAACACCACCCTTTGTTTTCAACTACGTGGCGCATGGCTGCTTCTCTTTGGACTTTCGGTTTCTTCTTTCTTAATTTCTACCCCAAGTCAAGAACAACTAACATTCAATGGTTTTTTTTTTCAATATTAAACATGATTTAAGTATGTTGCTTTCCTGAACACATAAATACTCAAGTCTGAGCACAATTTAATCATAATTAACAACCAAATTCAGTTATAGTTCAAACACATATAAGATTTACTAAAACTTGATGATATCGTGTGATTGTAAAATGTCATAAAATTGTAGACCCCAAATCTTTTGGCTAACTCATCACTATTTAAGGTTAAACACTACTACTCACTTAAATTAAGTTACTGGCTTGAGGATAGATAATGTTAAGTGAAAAGGACAAAAGCAATAGGTTCGAGTGATTGTAAATACGAGATCAATTAATTTGTGTTCTTTCATTAGTGTTTTAAGGTTTAGGGTACTATGGGGATATCTTTTTTGGTGGGGAAAGAGCATCATCATATCTAATCATTTTTTTAAAAAAAATTATATAAAAATATATGTTTCTTATTATTATTTGTTTGTTTATTTTGTTTTAAAATAATTAAATAATAATTATATTTATATATATTATATTATAGAAATATATATATATTAATTAAATAATAATAATAATATAAAAAAATAATAATTAAATAATAATATATAATATGATATATTTTATATATTTGTAAAAAAATATTGCTATTCTAAGAAGTTAATTAAATTAATTAAATAAATTCTATAAAAAAATATACAATTTGTTGGCTCTCTCTATTAGTGGTCAACTTTTCCCTAGAACCTCATTAAAATATTCCGCTTCTTATTCTCTCTTATATCTTAGCTCTAATTCTCAACTTGATGGAAAACATCTTAAACTCTTCTATCTCGATGAAATAATCATTAGACATAAATTCTCCACAAGCCCTCTTTCAATATCATCTACAATAGCATTATTTTGTAGGAGAGTTAACATTACAGGGACATTGAATGTTGTAGCTTCATTCTTTAATGATGCATTTATAAGGTTATAACATCTGTAATAGGATCACCAAGTGGTACATTATCCTCAAATTCTCTTTTATCTTCATAACTAAACAATGGTTGAAGAGGGAATTCAAATTGAACTTTCTTTCTTTTAGCAAGTAGTGGTTGAATCAATTTTTGGCTCTCAAAAATATGGCTCCTTTCTTGTAGAATAGAAACTTAATGATAATGCTAAGGGAGAAAGGATAAATGGTTAAGGAGGTAAGGCACATCAATAAATAGAATGTAACTAGAAGCCAATGCATATGAATGGGTTTGTTATTTTTTTATTTTAGATTTTCTTGAACAAGATGTTGTTCTTAATATTTACAAAAACAAGAAAAAATAGACCAAATTTATAGCTTGGTTCTTGACTTGAGAATTCCCAATGATAGCCACAAATAGATATATGATGCCTCAAGTTTAATAGGTTTACAACAAGTAAGAATATACAACAAATTATATTTGATCAGATTAAATCACTTAAGATGTAGTACCTTAAAATATTATACACATGTATTTTGGGATCCATGAAACGTAGTGCATCACAGATATAACTAGTCATAATCACTCAAGATATTTAGCATATAAAATGACAAGGATATATAGAAATTCAAGACTTGAAACTACTTCTAAACTAAAGTGAACAATATATTTTGAATTTTAGAAGGGTAGTGGGAAGGAAAGCTAAAATAGATCAATGGCTTGATCACATAGGTAACAATGTTAAATATTAGGCCCCAACACAAACATATTTTCTAACTTGACATGACAACTATGTAGGCAATTAAAAACCATAAACGTATCCAACAACAAATATAGACCTCTATGCTAATTAGAAGTTATTATGAGTGAACATTCTTGAAATAATCCATGATTGAAAAAATAATACCCATATATTACATTCATAAGGATTTGTTAAATACATTCTGAGATAACTTTATAGATCCTTGTGAAGATTAACTAGTCAATGTACAATTATAAATTATAAAATAAAATATTAGAAATATAAACAATGTGTTAATTCAATGAATAAGATTTGACAATCATGGATATATTCACACCACAAATATATTTCTATGTTTTCTACATTCTCTATACTAACAAAGCATGGTTGCACAATAAAAGCTAGAATTCGACATGTAGGAATTGATGCCTTAGACAATATTTAATCAAGAGTAAAAAATTTATAAAAGACCAAATTCAAAGCCATCCAACTACCTTTGATTAAAACTAGCATACAACTCTAATGGTTTATAGGATTTTTTCACATGACACAATCTAAAATTAAATTCTAAGTACACCAACACACATTTATAGGTAGGAAGTAGGAGTTCAAAAATAAGGATATTTTCTTTAGACTAGAAATTTTTAGTTGAGGGTAGAGGAAGAGATCCTCACAAATCTATAGAAATCATCAATCTTAATTGGAAGCCTATAAATAATGGTAGATGATGTACCTACTTCAATTCAACCTATCATCTATGTAGTAGAAAAATTAAATGTTGTAATCAATCCATATATATAATTACATTTGTTAGTTTTTTTCTTTTAAATATTTTTTTCCTTTGTGAGTTTTATCTTTAATTGTTTTGGGCTATGTCTTTTTTCATTTTTCCCCATAATTTTAGGTGTAGAGATGGCTCTTCTTCTTTAAAGTAATCCAATCTAGAAGCTTTTAAAAGGAAATTTTATTAATGTTTGGTTGAAGCACCTTTAATCAAACCTAGGAAATTTTAGATGATATGTTTTGTTGTGGTTTTTTGTTATTTTTTACCAAAATTGAGATTCACTCATTTGCTTACATCCTTACATAACTTATATATTATATTTGTTACTATTTATTTATCCTTAGCATTGCAATCAAGGATTTGGGCATATAATTGCCTCTACATAAATGTTTCTACATAAAAAATTCAGACACAATCTAATCCAAAAATTTCAACAATAATCTAAATAAATGTTTCTACATAAACATTTTCTATTGTTACTTGTCAAAAATGTTATTCATGGTATTGTTACATGATTATTAAGCTTTTGATGATCACAAATTTTAAAAGTTAAACTATTTTTCCTATCCTCCAATTCCTTCCATCCTTCATATGTTGGACATTGGAAGGGTCATATAATATCATTTCCATTCTTTTATGATTATGGTTATAGTTACTATCTCATGGTTATGATGGATCCTTTGCAGCTATATTTTGATGGTTAATTTATAACAATACTTTGTGTTAGCTCCTTTGCACACATATTTTCTTCAAGCTCCTTTATATTTATACTTTATGTAAGATCCATTCTATCCATGTTCTTGGGTAGGTTCCTTTGGACCTATGCTTATGATTTTTTTGCAAGATCACTAATAATCATATTTTAAGCTCTTGTGCATGATCCTTTATAACCATCTCTCTCTCTCTAGATTGTAGGAATTAGGTAGCCCCCTTATAAACTATAGTGCACTTGGTAAACCTTTTCCACATGATCAATGACACTGATACGACATGCCCTCCGGCACTACAGGGATGGGGGAGAGGTTAAACCTCCTAAACTCTTGCCTACAATAAGATGCTTTAACAAATCAAGCCAAGGCCCTCTGCCTACCATGTTTCTCTTTTTACTTTATTTTTTCATTGTCCAATTTTCAAGTAGTTGTTTGTATTGCTTATTTCATTTTTTTGTCAAATGACACTCACAAAACTTTGTGTTTACATATACTAAGATGTAGCATTCATGTTACTGAGAGCGCATGGAATTTCCATTTGCGTCTATATTATTTATGTGAGTGCATGCCCTTTCCTTTCATCTTGATTTCTAGTAACCTTAACATGCATGACTCATAGTAGTTCACATGTAAGTTAAGGTTGAGCTAAAATGTAAGGATGAAAAATGCATACTTGCACTCTTCCCTCCATCTTGGTCTCACTTTGACATGTTTGTCTCATATGTAATAACTAGTGTGCAAGTGACATGTTTTTTTGTAAAAGTTGATGATTAACTTGATTTATAGTTGTCATATTTCTTGACCTAGATCAAATTAATAATCACACATTTGACCCTTGAACTTTTAAATTCTAATTTATTAAATGTGCCCAAGTTAAACCCCTTCCTACCAAATGTTACTCCTCAATTCAAAGTGAATTATTAATTTTTTTTGTACTAGAGTCTTGTACAAAAGAAAAAACCATACATTTATCTTAGACAATCATGAGAAAATGAAGAATCGTCTTATGACAACTCAATTTAACATTTTGTCAACATCTCAATTTAGCATTATGCCAACATTTACATTAATAAAAATGAAAAAGAAATTTAATTTCAAAGTGTCAAGTGAAACTCCTTCAAAATGTTAAATTGATTCTAGAGGTTTAACTAAGGCAAAAGAAGGGGAGCTCTTTACCTCCCATATCTAATTCAAGGAACTCTACTAATACTAGTGTTTAGTAGCACCACTATGTTTAGATAATTGAGATGAAGATTTAAAAGTTTTAAAATACAGGTTGAGTACATAGATTGAGGATTAAATCAACGGGCGCCAGATTATTTATGCAAGGTTGAAATTTGCATCCAAATCAAAGGGAGTTTCTCTCAAGTACAACAGGAAAAAGATTAATGAATTGTGTAATACCCCTCCTATTACTGTTTGGGCTTATTATTTTTCTATGCTTTAGTTTGATACTTTGATACTGTGATAGTACTATTTATTGTTTGGTTTGGATAGTTAGACTATTTGGTGATTATGCTGCTTCATCTGAGGACATGGATTTTGATATGACATCTGGTTTGGTGATGTTAATTTGATTCAGTAATATATTATGATGCAGTGGATTAATAATTAGTTTATGATGTGATCAGTTAGTCAGAATTGTTACATTATATATATTGTTGTAATTGTTAGAATAGATGTGGTGAGAGGACAGTGTAGCACCACTCGTTTACGAGTGCCTTGCTACACTGCAATTCCTTCCCACAATGTAATGCTATGATTATATATATATATGTAAATGTACATGATCTTGTTTGTATGCAGGATATTGCAGGTATAGAGTCTCGATTCCACCTGCTTCGGCAGGACAAGGTGAGCATCAAATTACCCAATAGGCATGATGTTGAAATAGAGATGACAAGGAAGTCACTCCGTCCCATGCTTGTCAACCCTCCTGTTTGAGTTGTATGGTGCGTCCTTGTTTTGTTATTTTTGCAATTTATTATAGTGGCTTGTGTGAGTGTATTGTTCATATCTATTTTATGTTGGTGTATTGTATGATGTTCTTTATTTAATTAAATGATGTTAATAAATGTTTATATCAGTGTTGGATTAATTTGTAATAAAATATAAAAGTTTATTTTAAAAGTCATGTGTTTTATTTAAGTGTTAATTAAATTATTTAAATTAGTATTTTGTTAATTTAATTAAATAAGCTTGTTGGGGATAATTATGAAATAAAATATTTAAATAAATGAAATTGTGTGAATTGCAAGTAAAGCTTGAAAAATCAAAATTAAAGCAGAAAGTATTGTTAAATAGAAAAAAATCAATAAAAGAAAAGAAAAGATAAAAAGGACAAATGAGTATTGAGTTTGGCTGAAAAGATGGAACTAAAATTAGAAAATTTCTTTTAATGTGGATTTTTAGAGTTTTTGAAAAAGGGAAGAGATATCTTTTATTTAATTGCTAATTGTGAGTTTTCTATTCACAGGAATATTTGGACAAAAGTTGCACAAAAAAAAATAATAGTTCTGAAACATTGGATCTTCTGAAGTTTTCTGGGTAATTGTTTCATTGTACTAGGGAGGTTCTTCTAAATTGAATATGAGATTAGAAACCTGAGCAAGTAAATCAAGAGAAGAAGTTCTGAAGGAAGGAATGTGAGTTATTTGAAAGGCTATCTAGATCAAGCAAAGCTTCACCAGATTTCCAATAGTGCAGGACTGCAGGTTCCATGTTATCATTTCTCTAGCTTTCACTATTAAAGGTAAAATTGAAGTAAATAAATAAATAGGCTGTCTGTGAAAGAAAATTCTTTTGGAGTTTTAGAAATGGTTCTGGATTGCAAACAAATAGAAGAAAAGCTGTTGAATTTTAATTGAAAATGTCCAACTTCTTCATCATTCTACAGAGGAAAAGATCAATCTTTTTATTAAAATAGATTTGTAATATTTATCTATATATATTTATATATATATGCATATATACAATATATGTATATCTATATAAATATATACTGTGCTAATATTTGTAAGAAATTATTTCTTCTAAATAAATTTTATATGATTGAATATATCTATATATATATAGAGTTGTACGGATATATATATATATATATTTATTTATTTATTTTATTGCATTTAGATTTTATATAAAACTGTGTTTTTGAAATCGAAGGTTCGGGCCGTATGACTATCGGCACCCATTGCATTGTGCAGGGCCTTTCTTTTTAAAAAAATAAAAAATTAAAAGTAATTTTTTTTTGTTTTATATATGATGGGGAGGGATGGTGTCGGCCGTACCCCCACATTCCCTTTGCGTAGTATTATGGACTGTGCACAACTGTCATTATGATTGTTGGGCGCAGTACTTGATAAGGCCGATGGCCTTTATGTGTTCGGCAGGGTTGGTTTTTATTTTTTTTATATATATATAATATATGTATGGTTAGCGTGTGTTTTATTAAATGTAGATATATCTATCTATATATATATATAATCTAATATTTTTAGAATTTGGAATTATATTTATATTAATTTCATTATTTTTTTTAGTATGAAAAATTATAATTGTGAATATTATGGAGAAAACAAATTTTATTAGGAATTGGAATTTTTTTATTGAAATTTATTACAAAATTAGTTTAAGGAAAAGGGAAGTTTTGTAAGGTAATTCAAAGAATTATATTAACTTGGTGTGAAATTTATTACGTTGTTTTAGTTTCTAATTCTAATTGACTTCTTTATTTCCTTGAGTTATCATTTTGACTTTTGTAATGTGGGAACCCTGTTGATCTTATGAACCCAATTTTTGGAGTTGTGAACCCTAGTTTTCTAGAGGCATGTTCTTATCATTGGAAGTTTACCCTTGTATTTTGTGCTCGGGATGTTGCATGATTTTAGTATTATTATTTTGGAAGGGTTGTATGAGTTGTGTTGAGACTTTGTGGATGTGTTTAGCGAGATGGATAATGCCTAGCAGGTCTTTGGTTGTGGTATATGCTTTGTTTCTTTCGGTACAACCCTTGCCTTGTCTTGGTTTTGTTTTGTTTTTGGATCTTCTAGGAGAGTGGCTCTTCATGGGGGCCGACACCTCAAAAGGAGGAAGAGGTCAGGATAACCCACGTAAGAGTAGTTCAACAAGTGAAAACTTAATAATAGAACTTAGGGGGATGGGTAGTAAAAAAAAACATATAAGATAATATTGGATACCCCGTCTATGCATTAGGGCTATCATAGACTAATGATAGACTGAGAAGGCTGTGGTTGGCAAAGTCATAACCTCGTCCTCATGAGAGGTTATCGGCTCCGCATGAGCTACCCTATTGGGCCGACACCTCAAGTAGGAGGAAAGGCCAGGATAACCATAGATGGGGGCCGGTGCCTCAAGTTGGAGGAAGGGCCAAGACAACCCATGTAGGCTATGCGATGACACTCTCCACTAGATACCCTTGTGCCTTGTTTCTTGGTTGCCTCTGGAATTGTTTTCTAGTTGTTGTTTCAGTTTCATTTGGAAATGTTTCATGATTGTTCTTTGGTTACTTGGTTAATGGTTATTGCCTTATTTTGCTGTGATGATATTTATGGCTTTAAGTTTATTATGTTGACTCATGAATGTGTCATTTATGTTCTTTGTAATCCTTGATGTTGTTTAGGAATAGTTGTACTATCTTGTCTTTTATTGGGATTGGTTTATGGCATTCATGGTCGTGATTACTTCCTTGTCACCTCTGAGCACGGGGGGTGGGCTATTTATAACCCACATGGTTGGGTGGAACGTGCTCCGTACCCGTTGGGTTCCCCATGGACACCCATTCTTCTCAGCATTCTTTAGTTGGAGCTTGTACCTGATGTTCGTTTGTAATCCAAATGTTACTATACTATGTATTATCCCACATGTATGGGAGATTTATTATAATTCATGTATTGAGAACGTGTAATTTACTATTTAAACAATGATGTATTATTTAGGAACCTTTGTAAATATTATTGTATGGGATGCACTATGATTGTAATATGTGATGTAATAATACTTTTACTTATGGTTCATGGATGTACTTCTGTAAATGGTTATTGTAATGTTATGATGAATGTAATTTTAGATAAGTTATTCAGTTTCACCTTTTACTTTTTTGTTAAGAGTTGTTATGCGATGTGACCTCGCGTGCCCCAGAGGACTAGACGTTATAATGTTAATGTGCAATGTAAATATGTTTTTAATGTTTAGTTGCATGTTTACTTTGTATTTAAAAAAAATAAATTGTTTACAATGTTTGTTCTCTGGCGTTTACATGACATGCAGTACAAGTTGGTATCAGAGCTAGGTTTGCAAACGCTAGGGTCTCTGGTTAGTTAGTCCATTAGCAAACCTTGTGTTTGAATCTTGAGCTCACTTGTACCTTTGTCTTGTTGAGAAAAAATATGCCTCGAGGTAGAGGACGTGGCCGAGCAAGAGGCCGTGGTGCTTGTAGTAGAGCAAACTGGCAAAGTCCTTCAGTTCCTTGTTCCCATGGTTCTAAGCATGAGGAACAACTGAGTCTTCACAGCAATCCTTGAAGTGGTCAGAACCTAGGACAACCTAGATTAGATGGTCAGTTATAGCATATTCTTGTAGAGATTCTTGATCGGTTGTGACCCAGGCTAGAGGAGGAGCCACGGGTTGAGAGAGAAAGAGAAAGGTCGCCAAGGTGAAGAGAAATAACTATAGAGCAGGATGTAGTGATGGCAAGCCATATGAGAGATTTGATGAGAGCTCACCCATCTACTTTCGATGGTTCTGGAGGAGGACTGAAAGCCGAAACATGGTTAATTGACTTGGATCGTTGCTTCGTAATGCACCCCTATGGTACCAATACGAAAGCTCAATGTGCAGTTATGCATCTACGAGGGTTCGCAGATCTACTTGGTGGTGGCTTGAAGAGAAAAAGTTACATCTTGATATCAGCATGGTCACATGGGAGTTATTTCTGGACAGGTTCAAGGCTCACTTCCTTTCAGATCATTCGAGGCAACGCAGGGCTGATGAGTTTCATGACCTTAAGCAGATGTCGATGTTTGTGGAACAGTATGAGCGGCGCTTCTATGAATTGAAGCAGTATGCAGGGATCATCCATGATGAAGGGATGTTGGTGCAGAATTTTGTTCAGGGCTTAAATTCCCGCATCAGTGGAGCCGTGCGAGTCATCAAACCGAAGATGATGGAAATGGTGGTTGAAAAGGCTCATTTAGTAGAGGAGAATCTGGCCATGGCCCTAGGTGGTCACATTGGAATACAGATCAGCAGTGTGCCTACACCTAGATTTAGCACTCATGGAGTTAAGTCACAGGCTACAGTATCTTCTAGGAACAAGTATACACCCTCTAAAGGGGGTCAGTAGTAGCAGTCACAGTCGAAGCATGAGAACTCTCATTCTCAACAGGGTGCCAATTCACAGTTTCGTAGGGATCAAAACTGGAACCGAGCTCATCAGGAGCGTTTTGAGTAGCCTACACCTAGTTTTCAGTCAGTGTCGAGTCAAGGAAGATTTCAATAGTCCAATGCTCCATCTGAAGGCAGAGGATATGGCTGAGGTACTGGTTGCTACTCATGTGGGTAGCAAGGACATATCGCTAGATTGTGTCCACAAAAGAGCCCCTCTGAATTTAATCAAAGACCAACCGCTTCTGAGTTGACGATGGGTGATGCAGGCAGGTCTCATCAAGTGTTTTCCATGGTGGATGACCCCCAGGCTGGGCACTAGGGTGCGAGTGTAGAGGCTTTCGGTAGAGGATGAGGAACTGACTTAGGAGCTTGCGGGTGAACTCGAGGGGGTCTGGCGGTGTTCTAACGTTGAGATCTTAGCGACATGGGAGGATGCCTCCTGTATTTGGGAATATTATTTTCTTTTGTTTACTGGCTTCCAGGAGTAAGCCGAATTTATGGGGAGGAGGATGTAATACCCCTCCTATTATTGTTTGGACTTATTATTTTTCTATGCTTTGGTTTGATACTTTGATACTGTGATAGTACTATTTATTGTTTGGTTTGGATAGTTAGACTATTTGGTGATTATGCTACTTCATCTAAGGACATGGATTTTGATATGACATTTGCTTTGGTAATGTTAATTTGATTCAGTAATATATTATGATGCAGTGGATTAATAATTAGTTTATGATGTGATCAGTTACTCAGAATTGTTACGTTATATATATTGTTGTAATTGTTAGAATAGATGTGGTGAGAGGACAGTGTAGCACCACTCGTTTACGAGTGCCTTGCTACGCTGCAATTCCTTCTCACAATGTAATGCTTTGATTATATATATATATATATGTACATGTACACAATCTTGTTTGTATGCAGTATATTGCAGGTATAGAGTCTCGATTCCATCTACTTCGGTAGGACAGGGCGAGCATCAAACTACCCAACGGGCATGATGTTGAAACAGAGATGACAAGGAAGTCACCGTGTCACATGTTTGTCAACCCTCCTGTTTGAGTTGTATGGTGCGTCCTTGTTTTGTTATTTTTGCAATTTATTATAGTGGCTTGTGTGAGTGTATTGTTCGTATCTATTTTACATTGGTGTATTGTATGATGTTCTTTATTTAATGAAATGATGTTAATAAATGTTTATATTAGTGTTGGATTAATTTGTAATAAAATATAAAAGTTTATTTTAAAAGTGATGTGTTTTATTTAAGTGTTAATTAAATTATTTAAATTAGTATTTTGTTAATTTAATTAAATAAGCTTATTGGGGATAATTATGAAATAAAATATTTAAATAAATGAAATTGTGTGAACTGCAAGTAAAGCTTGCAAAATCGAAATTAAAGCAGAAAGTATTGTTAAATAGAAAAAAATCAATAAAAGAAAATAAAAGATAAAAAGGACGAATGAGTATTGAGTTTGGCTGAAAAGTTGGAACTAAAATTAGAAAATTTCTTTTAATGTGGATTTTTAGTGTTTTCAAAAAAGGGAAGAGATATCTTTTAATTAATTGCTAATTGTGAGTTTTTTATTCATGGGAAGATTTGGATAGAAGTTGCACAAAAAAATTAATAGTTCTGAAACATTGGATCTTCTGAAGTTTTCTAGGTAATTGTTTCATTGTACTGGGGAGGTTCTTCTAAATTGAATATGAGATTAGAAACCTAAGCAAGGAAATCGAGATGAGAAGTTCTGAAGGAAGGAACACGAGTTATTTGAAAGGCTATTTGGATCAAGCAAAGCTTCACCAAATTTCTAACAGTGTAGGACTCCAAGTTCCATGTTCTCATTTCTCTAGCTTTCACTTTTAAAAGTAAAATTGAAGTAAATAAATAAATAGGCTGTCTCTGAAAGAAAATTATTTTGGAGTTTTAGAAAGGGTTCTGGATTGCAAACAAATAGAAGAAAATGTTGTCAAATTTTAATTGAAAATGTCCAACTTCTTCATCATTCTGCTGTGGAAAAGATCAATCTTTTTATTAAAATAGATTTGTAATATTTATCTATATATATTTATATATATACATATATATGCATATATACAATATATGTATATCTATATAAATATATACTGTACTAATATTTGTAAAAAAATATTTCTTCTGAATAAATTTGATATGATTGAATATATATATATATATATTGCATTTAGAGTTTATATAAAACTGTGTTTTTGAAATCGAAGGTTCGGGCCGTACAACTATCGGTGCCCATTGTATTGTGTAGGGCCTTTCTTTAAAAAAAAAAAATTAAAAGTAAAAAAAAATTGTTTTATATATGATGGGGAGGGACGGCGTCGGCGATACCTTCTCCCCTGGTTCCCTCTTTGCACTATTACGGACTACGCACAACAATCATTATGACTGGTGGGCGCAGTACTTCATAAGGTCGATGACCTTTATGTGTTCGGCAAGGTTGGTTTTAACTTTATATATATATTAAATATTTTTAGAATTTGGAATTATATTTATATTAATTTCATATTTTTTTTAGTATGAAAAATTATAATTGTGAATATAATGGAAAAGACAAATTTTATTAGGAGTTGGAATTTTTTTTATTGAAATTTATTATAGAATTAGTTCAAGGAAAAGGGAAGTTTTGTAAGGTAATTAAAAGAATTATATTAACTTGGTGTGAAAGTTATTACGTTGTTTTAGTTTCTAGTTCTGATTGACTTCTTTATTTCCTTGAGTTATCATTTTGACATTTTTAATGTGGGAAACCTGTCGATCTTATGAACCCAATTTTTGGAGTTGTGAACCATAGTTTTCCAGAGGCATTCTCTTATCATTGGATGTTTACCCTCGTATTTTGTGCTCAGGATGTTGCATGATTTTAGTATTATTATTTTGGAAGGGTTGTACGAGTTGTGTTGAGACTTTGTGGATGTGTTTAGTGAGATGCATAATGCCTCGTAGGTCTTTGGTTGTGATATATGCTTTGTTTTTTTCAGTACAAGCCTAACCTTGTCTTGGTTTTGTTTTGTTTCTCGGTCTTCTAGGAGAGTAGCTCTTCATGGGGTCCAATGCCTCAAAAGGAGGAAGAGGTCAGGATAACCCACGTAAGAGTAGTTCAACAAGTGAAAACTTAATAATAGAACTTAGGGGGATGGGTAGTAAAAAAAAACATATAAGATAATATTGGATACCCCGTCTATGCATTAGGGCTATCATAGACTAATGATAGACTGAGAAGGCTGTGGTTGGAAAAGTCATAACCTCGTCCTCATGAGAGGTTATCGGCTCCGCATGAGCTACCCTATTGGGCCGACACCTCAAGTCGGAGGAAAGGCCAGGATAACCATAGATGGGGGCCGGTGCCTCAAGTTGGAGGAAGGGCTAGGATAACTCATGTAGGCTATGCAACGACACTCTCCACTGGATACCCTTGTGCCTTGTTTCTTGGTTGCCTTTGGAATTGTATTCTGGTTGTTGTTTTAGTTTCATTTGGAAATGTTTCATGATTGTTCTTTGGTTACTTGGTTAATGGTTATTGCCTTATTTTGTTGTGATGAGATTTATGGCTTTAAGTTTATTATGTTGACTCATGAATGTGTCGTTTATGTTCTTTGTAATCCTTGATGTTGTTTTGGAATAATTGTACTATGTTGTCTTTTATTGGGATTGGTTTATGGCATTCATGGTCGTGATTACTTCCTTGTCACCTCTGAGCACGAGGGGTGGGTTATTTATAACCCACATGGTTGGGTGGAATGTGCTCCGCACCCATTGGGTTCCCCATCGACGTCCATTCTTCTCAGCATTCTTCAGTTGGAGCTTGTACCTGATGTTTGTTTGTAATTTAGATGTTACTGTACTATGTATTATCCCACATGTATGGGAGATTTATTGTAATTCATGTATTGAGAACGTGTAATGTAATGTTTAAACGATGATGTATTATTTAGGAACCTTTGTAAACATTATTGTATGGGATGCATTATGATTGTAATATGTGATGTAATAATACTTTTACTTATGGTTCATGGATGTACTTCTGTAAATGGTTATTGTGATGTTATGATGGATGTAATTTTAGATAAGTTATTCAGTTTCACCTTTTAGTTTTTTGTTAAGAGTTGTTATGCGATGTGACCTCACATGCCCCAGAGGACTAGACGTTATAATGTTAATGTGCAATGTAAATATGTTATTAATGTTTACTTGCATGTTTACTTTGTATTTTAAAAAAAAATTGTTTGCAATGTTTGTTCTCTGGGGTTTGCACAACGGGCGTTACAAATCGCAATTAGTACCTTCCTTGTTGATCTTTTCTAGAATAATCAAGACCCGCCTTCATGGTCACTGAACGCTTGTCCTTCCCCATCAATACATTTGCCACTCTAGATTTCCTTTTCATCTTATTCATACAAAACACACCTTATTTATCTCCAAATACAACACCACAACCAAAAGCAAATAATCAAATTAGGGGAAATTTTTTCTATTTACCTTTGGGATGATCCGGTCACCTTGATAAATACTGTAGCTACCCTTGACATGGAAATCATAGAGAGTTTCATCCTTGATACCTGCCATTAACACATGAAATCTCGTCTTGAGCTGAAACATCGAATATTTGGAGTGAGAAGAGATGGAGACTTTGACTGCTTCCCTATTAAACACTGCAAATGAATCCACTAATTATGCCTATGAATGTAGGTTCTAAAACACAGACAACTAACAATAAAAAGCAATAGCAAACACATAATATTTTAACATACATCAATTATGGAGATAACAACTTTTAAAAATAAATACTAACTGCATTGGTTTGTTCCATGCATTTATCATGCACAAACACAGAACTCATTGATCAACTTTAAGTCTTCTTTATTAAGAATCCTTAAAAATTATCGCCAAGCATGCAATATGCATGAGGGATACATCAATATGTGCAATGAATTGTTAGGTGTACCTTCGGTTTCATTGCAAGTAGCATAACAAAGACACATCACCTTTCTGGCCACTATGAGAATGACGTTACCTTTAGAGTCAGATATTTTGAAGTCCCTTCCGCTAAAACTCACGGCTTTCCTTTGCATGGTTAGTTCTGCGGGATCGCGAGCTCAAAAGCGGTCACCTACCACAAATACTTTATGTTGGGACATCTTACCTCATGTCTCCATGCGGCTGCTTAGCTTATTTTGGCTAGCAACCACTGCTCAACTTATTTAGGAGTTATTTGGGGAGCTGGTGGCCCCATGAATGATTAATTTTTTTGCTTATCTTTTAGCAGCTAGCTTAAATTTGTATCAACAATATTACTAATAAATTGTACAAAAAAAATAGAAAAAGAAAAAAAAAAAGCAAATATTAAAAAAGAGGGAAAGAAATTTGTGGAGCCACATGGATTTTTAACAATATGTAGATGTTGCTTATTTCCAGCCCCCCCTTTTTTCCCACAGCTTATTTTCAATTCCTAAACAGTAGCCGCTCCATTAAAATAGGAAAAGATTCCAAATTATCCTTTCCCAACAATAAAATTCATGCATGGGAACACTCCTGCTGCTTAAATTTAAGTAGAAAATGGAGTTAAGCAACCGCATGGGGACATGAGGTTAGTCTGGAATTCCATCTTTGCTCTTTCTTTTATCTTTGTACTTTTTCCCTCATAAGAAGTGAAAATAGCCGGTATTATGAATGACGGGTCGTTGTTTGAACTTCCAAGAGATTACAACGATGTTGTTATATAACTTTTTAGGTCACCTAGTTTTTCAAGAGATTGCAATAACGTTGTTGTCTAACCAATTTTTAGTTTAGTGGTAAAAGGTTAAAATTTGACTAATAAAAGGAAAATAATTTATTTATAATTTTATTTGTAATGCTAAGATGTAAAACTATTATTGATAGTTTGACTATTGATAATTTTTATGTGTAAATAGAGTGAAAATGAAGTTTTATCGTTTTATTAATTTTTGGAGATTTTTTTCTTCCTAATTAAATTTAAATTTATAGAATTAATGCTATAGAAATATTCTATCTTTTTGTGAGGTAATATTTTTACAAAATTTTATAAAACTATATTTTTTTGTTTTATAAATAGATAATTTTAAATGTTTATTGTTAAAAATTTTAAATCTTTTCATTCATCAGTTGAAAACTTTTAGAATTTAAACAATAAAAAGTTTATTTCCCTTAAATCTCTCCATGTTTTAGTGAAATGACATGTCTCCTAGTAGCTATTCAAATTTGGGTTCAATGCATCCAACTTGGTTAAATATTCATTGACAATGCAACATTTATAGTGTGTAGGTGATATCTATGTGATGAAGGAGCATTCGGGTCCACGCGCAATCCTGCATCACCCAAAAATATTGTTAATTCGGAAAACTCAATAAGGTTTCATAAAAAGCATTTGTTGTTAAAAGTTTCATGCTCAAATTCTTCTTGATTTAGGAGATGTAAATGTTTTGTGACTTTTGTCAATAATTTGGCGAAACATTTAAATGCCAATTTCTGAGAGGTTTGATAATGAATGACATTGTGGAGGTTTTGGGACGTTGGAAGTTTATGTCTTTACCAGTTTTCATGTTTGGCTCCACGGTGAACAAAGGTGTAAGTCCATTTATCTATATAATCTGATTTTAATCCAATATTGTGAGAACACCAAAGGAACCCACAACATTCTAATGAGTCATATTGGGTCGATTAAAATGGCGATTGAAGGGGTAATGCCTCAAAGATACATTTTGTGACTTTATCTTGTACGAATTCGGAAGTTTGAAATGTTGCATCAAGACGACGATGCAAATGAGGAAATGAAGAGGCAAGGACCATGTTGGAAATAAAGTGGAAAAATAGAGCAAGAGAATGGGGTGCGTGGATGGAAGGAAGAGAGTAGGACTTAACCCGCACCAAGGAAAGAGATCGGGTTTGATATCAGGTTGAATATTGATGCCAAGACAAATGAAAACCAGAAATCAAAGTAGTTAAAAGTTAATGGAGGTTAATCTATGGAGACCATGTGATATGGAAGGTATTAATCTGAGAAAGCAGTAAGAGTGCGAGAAGATAGAAGGATACCCGTGCTGAATGGGACGTGAATGGGATGCATTGAATGGAGGGGAGATGGAGGGCTGCGATAGCAAATATAACACAAAGAAAATGTATTAAAGATGTCAGGCGATAATGTTAGTGCAAACTGAATGTGGGCAGGAGGCACGCAAAGTGAAGGGAGTTGTTACGACTTTGGACATGGTAGATTCAAAGTTATAGTGGAACGTAAATGAAGGTAGCTTGGGAAGAGGGAACTAAACCTATGAATGGATGCCTAAAGGTAATGAAACAAAGAATTGAGTGACAGAGTCGCGAATACCAGAAGGGAAAAGATATCAGAGAAAATATGATAAAATGTAGAATGAAAGCATGAAGACTACGTTGAAGTGGAAGAGGATTAATTTCTGCGCAATCAAAAAGGGAATAGCACATGAAACCGCACCATGGAGGAGGAATGGTGTCTACAAAAGGCGGTGTGGAAGAAACGAAGGAAAGCAGATTAAAACATGGAAGGGATGCGCTATGAGTATAGGAGGAAATGCAGATAGTTGTCGTTTCAATGTAGTTTGAGGAAGGTCGAGCTATCACAACAGTTTGTATTCATTGAGTTTTTCTCTGGGAAAAAGACCAGACTAGCATTGTGGAGAGATGAAGAGTTGGGTGAAACAAAGTGACAATGGAGTTGCCAAGAATGTACTTCGTAATTTTTGTGAAATCTTGAATTAATAGAGGTTATTTGAATTTTTTCCAAAAGTTGAGTTGGTGTGCAATTGTAAATCGATTCAAATTGTCACAAATTATTGTTGATTTGGGGGTTGATCGTTTCTTGCGTCATTTATAATCTGAATTTGTGAATTGGGTTGAGTGTGTTGTTTTCTTTTTCATCAAGTGGTATTAGAGCCAGAGGTTCTAACTGTGTAGATAAAGTGCTGAGAAAGAGGTGCTTCACACTAGGACCTACGGGTGGAGAGGGAAGTGAGCAGAGGTTTCAAGGGCACAAGCAGATCGTCAAACGTGAGGTAGTTTGCAATGGAACCTGTGGATAGTAGAAGCGCGATTGAAGAACTCAAAAGTACCGTTGTAGGTGTGTGGAGTTCTGAACGGTAGAGGGTTGGAAATCATAGATTTGGAAGTGCGAGAGAAGCTCAAGAGCATCATTTCAAGTGTGCTGAGTCCTAAATGGTTGAGAGTGGGAAGCGTGGAAAAAAGATTTGAAAGTGACTGATTACAACAAACGAAGTGAATCTTCTTGAGATTAAGATATGATTGCAGTGTGGAGGTTGCAAGGGTTGAGTGCAATGAAGACTGCTAGAGGAGGGAATGGAGAGAAGGAGATGAAGCAATTTGGTGGAGGAGGTCAGGCTATCAGCGATGGAGTTCGCTAGAGATTGTTTGCAGTCTCGAAGACTAATTCTATCACTCAACTCCACCTTTGTGAGTCCATTCTCATAAATTTATTACCTGGTCTGTCCGATGCAGGAGCATCTGGGTCTATGCACAATCCTACGTCACCCAAAAAATTGTTAATTCGGAAGATTCGGTAAGGTTTCATGAAAAGCTTTTGTTGTCAGAAGTTTCATGCTCAAATTCTTCTTGAATTGGGAGATGTAATTGTTTCACGATTTTTGTTGGTGATTTGGTGAAACATTTAAATGCCAATTTCTGAGAGGTTTGATATCGAATGACTTTGTGGAGGTTTTGGGATGTTGAATTTTATGTCTTTACCAGTTTTCATGTTTCGTTCCATGGTGAACAAAAGTGTAAGTCCATTTATCTATATAATCTGATTTTAATCCAATATTGTGAGAACACCAAAGGAACCCTGACATTTTAATGAGAGCCAGATTGGGTCGATTAAAATGGCAATTAAAGGGGTAACGCCTCAGAGATACAATTTGTGACTTTATCCTGTGCGAATCCGGAAGTCGAAACGTTGCATTAAGATAGCGATGCAAATCAGGAAATGAAGAGGCAAGGACCACGTTGGCAATAAAGTGGAAAAACAAAGCAAGAGAATGGGGTGCGCGGATGGAAGGAAGAGAGTAGGACTTAACCCGCACCAAGGAAAGAGATCGGGCTTGATATCAGGTTGAATATTGATGCCAAGACAAATGAAAACCAGAAATCAAAGTAGTTAAAAGTTTGCGCCAAGAATGGAGGTTAATCTATGAAGATCGTATGATATGGAAGGCATTAATCTAAGAAAGCAGTAAGAGTGCGCGCAGATAGAAGGAGACCCATGTTCAATGAGACATGAATGGGCTGCATCGAATGGAGGGGAGATGGAGGGCTGCAATAGCAAATAGAACACAAAGAAAATTTATTAAAGATGTCAGACGATTATGTTAGTGCAAATTGAATGTGGACAGGAGGCACGTAAACTGAAGCGAGTAGTTATGAATTTGGACATGCAAATAGTTGTCGTTGATGTAGTTTGAGGAAGGTTGAGCTATCACAACAGTTTGTATTCATCGAGTTTTTCTCTAGGAAAGAGACCAGATCAGCAATGTGGAGAGACAAAGAGTTGGGTGAAACAAAGCGACAATGGAGTTGCCAGGAATGTGGAATCTTGATCTAATAGAGGTTATTTGAATTATTTTCAAAATCTGAGTAGCTTTGTGTGCAATTGTAAATCGATTCAAATCGACACAAGTTATTGTCGATTTGGGGGTTAATCATTTGTAATCTGAATTTGTGAATTGGGTTGAGTGTGTTGTTTTCTTCTTCATTGGGAATAACACCTTGTAGGGAAATTAAGGCCTATATACATTGTTAGTGAGCATTGAGACCATAATATTCAATTAGTCTTATTCCAAATACAAATCCATGCTGTTTAAAACTCTTAGCACGCCTTTTATATAGTGCAAGGTAAGCATAAGCACCCAATTTGTAAAATCCACATATGTTGCACTTACATGTAAGATATTATACTTTTATTTTTCTAATAGACCAGCATATACTTAATTTTCTTTATAATTGTCACATATTTGTAGTATAAAATTATCCAATTTTTAAAAATTTCACAATACCAAATATATCTTAGCATTTATTTTTTCATGATATAATTTGTCTTACCAAATTTGCATTTTTATTGGTTCTAACTTGTCTTTCTATCAATTAAATAAAGTAAAAAAACCATTCAAATAAGAAAATGATAGGTAAACATTTTAGATGTGCATGAAGTGACATTTGAACAAAAAGAATATACATGCAATGATTGGTCGGTCAAGAACTGTTATCCATCAACCCACAAATTCATATATCAGGTATATATAATGACTTAAAATGATCCTACATGAACACAAATAATGAAAATTATCAAACAAGGCAAGATTTTCCTTGCTTTAGGGTTGGGGCCCTAGCTCGGTTGGCTAAATCTTTCCTGTTGCAGGAGGTTGGTCACAAGGTCTAGTCTCCCCCACCCCCATGGTATCGGAGGGCATGTCGCGCCAGCATCGCCGGTCACGTTAAAAAGTTTACCAAGCGTACTGCAGTTTATATGGGGTCATGCTACCCGATTCCTACAATTTTTTTTTTTTTTAAAAAAAAGATTTTCCTTGCTTTGAATATAGTAGTGTTATATATATATATATATATATATATATATATATATATATATATATATATAATTAAAAATTTGTAGGTCTCAATCATGAGGCTTATATTGTCAAGTGACACATTGTGGGGTCATTTTTTAGTGAGCATGTAGTTAATTGGCATTATTAGGAGATTGAATTTTATTTTTTAAGTCTTATGAAATATATTCTATATTATAACAAAATTTAAATACTTATAGGATTTGATGATACAATCCAACTTTGGGATGAAGGCTTAGGATGTTTATGATACTCACATGATGCAAAGGCATCCTTCGGGCCTTGTGAAAAAATACACATTACATTTAGAAATTTGAAAAATCTATGATTTCATCTAGTAAGTTGTATGTTTGATATTATTGTAATGAAGAAAATTGACACATTTCACTGCATTGTGTAATTGAGTGTTGTTTTTTAAGGAATAATTTTATGTATAATTGATTGCACTGGTATGAACATTTTAGGGGTTTTGGATTGATTTAAATTTGTTCAATTAGAAATATTTGATTTTTAAAAAGTTGTTTTTTTTTGTGCCAAAGAATAGATATTTGAGAAGGTTGTGATGACTATTAGAGAAGTATTTGTTAGACTGTGTTGATATTCTCCACCATCGAACCATTGGAATTCATAAGAATGTTATTTTTATTCCACAATCTATGTGGTTTAGATATTTCCATCACCTTGAGGTTGACATAGATCATGTGGATGGTAAGGAAAGGTATATATGTGTTTCAAGTCATTTTTAAGTAAGCAAGATTAAGAGAGAGAAGAAGTGTGAAAAATAAGTGAAATAGTTAGGGAGTGGGGACTAAGAGATAGAGTGAGGCAAAAAGCTCGATGTGGAGTTCAATCATGTGAGAGGATAGTGCAAGGATCGTATTGATGCAGGAGCATCCTAGGTGAAACTACGATCAACATCAACCAAAAGAAGGGAGTGATTTAAATTTTATTTTAATAATTTTGTGTGAGAAATAAATGTGACATTAAGGCCAAAATATGGAATTAAATAATTGGCCTTATTTTATTGTTGCAAAAATTGTGGTGTCGGAGAGAGTTTAGGAGGCAAATTTTGAGTTTTTGAAGTTCAAAAAGTAAAAAATATTCATATATGACTTCTTGGGCGTGGGATTTTGGGAGTTACAAGTTATAATAGATAATTTATTATTCCTAAACTTTTTCATGAAGTATTTGGACGTCGAAGAGCAAGTGGTTTGGATTTTATCTATTATGGGGCTCCTATTTGTGGGGAAGTGGCTACTTTTCTTTGCCAATCATGGATGAAGATTACAAAAAAGATGCCTTTTCAACATTTAATGATTTTTAATTTATTTTTGAAGCATATTGTCTATTTCAAGGCATAGAAAATTGGGAGTTAAAGGAAAGGTGTGAAGGAATTAATTTATATGCTTTATTTTGTCATTTTTGAGGTGGTTGCTACCAGATTTGAAGCTTTTACTTCTAAGGCATATCTTCTTGTTGGGAGAGGAAAAATAATATGTTTTTGCAAATTTGAAGAGGTATTTGCAGCAGCAAATGGATTGGATAATCCATGGTTGGGGTGATCCCATAATAGTGGTTTACAATTTTTGGCCAAACTGGACACTGAAATTATTATTTTTAACTAAATCTTCACATTCAGGCACCTATAGCGGCTAAACTGTGAGGAATTTGAAGATGGTGCAAACTAGAGTCTCATCAAATTTTGTCTATAGATTATAAAAATATTTTTTTCAAAATTTTTGGAATCAAATTGCACTTCTTTTCCATCTCCCATGAAAATAGATTTTTTAAAACAACATTTTAAAAAGTGACGACAATCAGATAATGCATAACTTTTTTTCCATGAAGGATAAAATTATAATTCTTTCAAATTTAGATTTGTAACTCTGATATCTAGTGCTTCCACTTGGTTAGATAGTTTTTTATTGAATATTTTTCCTTAATCAAGTTTCAAAGTCAAACAAATTACAATTCAGACACAACACCACTGTATAACGCGAACCTTTTTGTATATGTCAAAATTTAATTTAATTTTTTTGTTGGATCAAGGACTTCAATATCTGGTGCACTCATATTTTTCAATTTTTTTTTTTGATAATCTTCTATTTTTCCACATGTGAAGAACAAAGAAATTCATTTTCGATGAAAACCTATGTTTAATAAAACTTAAAAAACAAATACATAACAAAACCAAAACATATTAAAATTATATTCATTGGATAGCTTGTTCTGAGGAATACCATAATCATTTGAAATAAATTTTAAATGAATTCATTTGATCCCCCAAAAATCTAAATCAAAAGTGATTTTTTATCAGCATTTTGATAGGTGTAAAGGAGACGCATTTATAGGTATGGTTTAAAACTAGCGAGGTTCTATCCAAGGGGGTTTGATCTAAGGTGATTTGATCAAACCCTCTTCAATTGGAATCCTTAAAATGGAACTTTTTAAGGCTTAAATCATTATATTTTCTAAAAATATGTGATTTCAGCTAAAATTCATTCCTCTCAGGAATTGTAAACCACTATTATGACAGCACCCGTTGAGTTTTAGTAGAGGTTTCAGTTGAGGATTTGCAAGTTGTAGGAGAAAAAAACCTTGTGAAAGAATTTTGGTTGAAGGAGAAACTTTGTAATTATTTCTTGTTGTTTCTTATCAGTTTTGTATCAAATTTTTAATTGAATTAATCAACCTATATTGCTGCAATTGAATGTATTTTTAGTTGTTCTTAATTGATACCTTGGTATTGTAACAATTCAAGATATGTTGAATGAGGAGTATGAGATAGTTTCAATAGATTTGAGTTAATTTCTTGCATTCTTTTTATGAGGTTCATATATGTGTTATGAGTTGATAATGAGGTTTGGTTTCTACTTTCATCACGTATGGTTTATTTTGTACTTGGATTTAGTCCTTGTGAAAAGTATGTATGTTTTTAGCGTAGCAGTTATTTCATTGTTATTCTAACCGTACTTATGCACTTGCTAGTTATGTGATTGCACAACTACATTTTCTCTTATATAAATGTATCTCAGGATTATCGAATAAGATATCAAGCACATTTGATCCTTTATCTTGTATCAGAGCAAGCATTTCTCCTATGCATGAGAGTATTAAGAGGCATGGTGATTACCTGGGTGGGAAACTTGGTGGTCAAGTAACTGTCTGAATTCCTAAGCTTGTACATTAAAATAAGATCCTTTGGGGAAATTCATACACCCTGATTGGGATATGTTTTAGCAATGCACTACAATGCTTACTTCCATACTGCATTTGGTGCCATTTGTGGAGGTCTTATTTATGTGAGTGATAGTTTGTGTGAGCATAACTTCAATCTTCTTAAAAAATTGGTGCTATGAGATGGGACAATTCTTCGATGTTGTCGCTATGCTCTTCCCACAGGAGACTCTCTCTTTCACAATACTCTAGAAAAACTAGACTGTGCAATACTCAATATATGAAACGTTAACGAGGTTGCAGTTTTAACTTACTATGCAATTTAGTTTGATTTGTGGGGAAATGAAGACCGTCAAATTGGATTTTTTCTTTAACTTTCACCAAATAAATTCTAAAAGTTTAGATCTACTGAATAAATCTTACAAAATATTTCTCTCATAGTTTAACTGCCATCTATATGAGTACATTTGTTTTAGAAACTACAATTTTATTAGCTCTTCTAGAGAGGAAAGCTAAGGGTGGTGCATATCAAACACATTTCCAATGATCAAGGTATGTGTTAGGAGGCTAGTTTATAGTTTCAATTGTGAAGTGAACATTGTTTTTTTTTAAGAATATTTTTGTTTGGAGTGATAAAGTGGTATTAGTTTGCATTTTGTAAAATGCAAGTTCTATTAGAAAAGTATTCTAGATTTAATTTTCATACTTGGAAAATGAATATTTAAATGCAAAGTTAATGAATAAAAATTTATGGGGAATAGTAGGAGGAAAAGAAAGCCCACCAATGGATGCAAATAAGTTCTTGGTTTGGAATAGTAGAGATGATAAAGCCAAGGCTATTATTAGTCTTGCTCTTTCTGACTTTGGATTACATCACATAGATAAGGAAAAATCATCAAGGGAAATTTGGGATGATCTGAATAAATTGTCTGGAGCAAAAGCTCTTAAAGAAAAGGTTTCCCTACAACTTCAATTATTCAGGTTCAAAATGGAAGATGAAATCACAATGTCAAATGACATAAGTAATTTGATGTCTCTTATTAGGAAATTAGTAGAAGTCTAGACTTTGGTAGATGATGTCGATGCAAGAGCTATATTGTTAAATATTTTTCCTTCAAAATATAATAATGTTTTTTTTACACTTAGTCAAATAACTTCTCAAAACTTGGAAGATATGATTTCAGCTCTTTTAGTAGAATAAAAGAGAACAAATGTAGAAGATGCAGAAAGTGCTATACTTATAAAGCAATAATAAAAGGTCAGGTACAAAAAAGGGTAAATTGTGTGTTTCTACTATAAGAAAATGGGCCACATAGTATGGTCTTGTAGAATTCAAGCCAGTGACCTTCTCAAAAGAAAACTCAAAAATTAATCAAATGAAGGTAACTTAATTTTTATTGAGGATGAGGATGAAGACATCAGATGATGAGGATGAGGATCCACTAGATGATGATTTTGTTGATATTACTAAGAATGGGTTAGTACTTTTGATGCAGGAGCATCTAGTGGTGTGAGGGCAATCTTGCATCACCCAAAAATATGCTTTCCATTTATGTTCCTTTTGTTTTCTTTTTGTAGATGTTTTTTCATTTTTGGATACCCTTTTCGTTGAATAAGAGTTCCCAACTTTTACAACTACTTTTTTGCTTTTTCTGCTCAACTGCTATTTTTAGCAGGTGTGAATTTGAAGGCGTGGGAAGACAAAAATTTATGGGAAATTTCATGATGTAGAAATAAGCACTTTGGCAAAAGAATCAGGTCAAGATCATTCATGGTTTGAAAGTTATTCAAGTTCCAATTTTTGCTTTTTGCCCTGAAAAACCTTCCTAGTCTAGTTTGAGGCACTAAACAGTCTCATATGGGCCCAAAAATTGCTAGAATTGGTAATCCAGTTCTTAACATATTCTTCACTCCGAGACCTTTCCGACAGTGCAAACGGTTTGAAAAACGGAGTCCCGTATCAAAAGTTATGGCTTCTTGAAGTTGGCCTATTTTTTGGAAAATTTCCAATTTTTGAATTAGGACTCAATGTTTGAATTTCAAATTATAATTATTGGTGCCAAACCACCAAAAAATATTATCTCGAATGTTGTTTTTGGCTCCAAACCAAAAGAGGGCTATTTATGGGCTAGTTTCTGATTTTTGGATAGCTTTTTGGAGGAAGAGAGTTCGCATGTTGCGAAAGGGGAACTTGGGTAGTTTCTGAAATTTCTGTAACTTTATGTAGCTTGCATGTATCACAGAGCTCAAGGATTTGAAATCCTCTGCATGTAAGAGTTCCATATTTTTGAATAAAATATTATTCTCTATTTTGTGAGTATTGTTCTGTGTCTCGGGTTTGCTCCCTCGTCAACTTTGAGTCATCATTGGAGGTTGGTGGCACCAGAGGATGGAGGAATTTTCATTATCTCAAGTTAGCTTCTCACTTTGAGATGGCGCTTTGCATGAGAAGTATTTTTTCCTTTCTTTCTTTCTTTTCTTTTTCGATGTTGATGGATTTTAAGAATGCATATATTGTGAAGTTTTATTTTTGGAGACAAGTAAGGGATTTGGTGTTGAACTCAATATGGATTTTTTTCCAACGAGTTTACGAGATTGTGACAGAGAATTATACCATTATGAGGGTCAATGGACAACTTGATGGAGCTTTATGTTTGTTGAGCTCAATATGGATTGTTGTCAAATAATTTGGGAATCAACAATTCAGGAGCTCAAAAAATGGAGCTCTATGTTTGTAGAGTTCCATGTGTAGACCTATGTTTGTAGAGTTCAGGGGATTGGTAGTCCATGAATTCAAGAATTCATCTTGAAGGTACACCTTTATGAGGGTTGAAAGGTAGCTTTATGGAGTTCCACTTGATTTGGGATTTTTTCATCAAAGGAGAACTTCTCATTAATGTATATATGTTTTATAATTGACATATTTTTTTATTAAGTCTTAACAGGGGGTCACTTGGCAAGGTGAATTCTAAGGTTTTAGGGATACATTTGTAAGAACAATTTAATAAGGGGTGGGATGTTAATATAGAATAATTCGAGAATCAATGATTTGGGGGCTCAAAAAAATGGAGCCCTATCTTTGTAGAGTTCCATCTGTACACCTATGTTTGTAGAGTTCCATGGATTGGTAGTCTATGAACTCAAGAATTCATCTCGAAGCTACACCTTTATGAGTGTCAAAAGGAAGCTTTATGGAGTCCCACTTGATTCGGGATTTTTAAATCGTCAAAGGAAGATCTTATCATGAATGTATATATGTTTTATAATCAACATATTTTTTATTAAGTCTTAAGGGGGGTTCCCTTGGCAAGGTGATTCTAAGGTTTCAAGGATACATCTGTAAGAACAATGTAATAAGGGGTGGGATGTTAATATAGCAGTTATTACATTGTTATTCTAAGTGTTATGTAGTTTCCAATTATGTGGTTACACAAGTGTATTTTCTCTTGTATAAATGTATGTCTGGATTCTTGAATAGGACATCAAGGACATTTGATTCTTTATCAGATGTGGTGTTTCTAAAGTTGTTTGTTAGTGTGTGAGAAGCTATTGTGATAGATTATAATTGTGTTTCTAAATTCAATATAATAATAAATATATTTGAGTTTTCTCTTTTCCCAAGGTATATCTTGTGTCATTTTGTGGTTTTTTTTATCAGTTTAAGTGTGTTATTAATGTGATATGCATGGTTGGAAAATAATTTTTAGGACCTTTTAGGGCCCAAAATTAGCTCTCCTAAATCCTATACCTTTTCTCCACCTTCAAGGCCAGGGGTTTATCTTCAAGAAGAGAAGAAGATGATCATCAATAGACTAAGGATGGTTAAAGTATAACTCTAAGAGTTTGTAATCTCATATACACTTTAAGATAATCTTAGATATAAGAGGGTGTTCCTAGGGGTATACCATGATAGGTATTTAAATCAAACAACCAAAAAAATAACAACGACTAAACCCAATTGCACACTTGTCCCAAAATTCTATAACTAGGTCAAGTAAGACTAGTTGTATTAACCCCTATATATTTTGTTAAAAAGTGCATGCAAAACCCACATGAAATGATTCTTTTCAAGGTTTTGACAAGATGTTTCCTAAGTAAAGTTATAGGATTATGGGTGCGCAACATTACTTTTTATACCTAAACTATTTTTAGATGATTTTATGTTTTCAAATGATAGGTAAGGTTTGATTTTTCAAGATCAATTCCTTACTGGGTAAGAGATTCAAATTTAGCCATCAAAATACTAGACAAGAAGCTGTGTAACAAGGATATGATATTATGTAAGATTAGATATTTAATAATCCTTATTCAAATACACAAACATTCCCATGTAACACAAAAATGACCAAATACAAAACCAATTTTCATTTACTTAAAATGTTATGAAATTTATCAAATATTTGTTACATTTATACCATCAAATATGGTCAAGAAAATCTTAAAATTGCAAGAAACCTATCACATTTTACTATTCAAAATATCTCAAAATATTTACAATTTATTAGTAGGACATACTATCATATATATCTAATGTTGTGGTTGTGTTTTTGTAGGTTCTAAGTGAAACCTTAGTGGTGGGTTGATTGGAAACTATGGAAACCCTAGGAAGCTTTGCAACATTTTTTATGAAAAAATGGAGTGACCAACCCTTTGAATCAATGAGAATATATAAATCCACAACCCTAGTTCATGAGTTTTGAAGGAGGATATGTGCAAATTTGGAGTCACAGAGATCTACCATTCCCTATATAAAAATGCCCCTTTGTGATCAAACAAGCCTTTATAGAGGAAGGAAATCATTCAGCACATTAATGACCTATAGGTTTGGAGTGTTGAGATGGAAATACACTAACAAAATCCATTGAAACAATGACCTAGATATGACATGATTCTACAACTTTAACCATCATAATAAATTTTCTTTTGAGCACACAATTGCACCCTATAATTATAAAAAATAAAAATTAAGGTTGACAAATACACCATCCACTACTAGGGTGCTTCCGTAAAACCTATCATTAAATATTTTACTAGTCACAATCTAATATACATGTGAAACAACTAAAAAATCCACTTTATAGTAAAAACCAATTGAAATGGAATGCCAAGAATTATTCTAAAAGATATGGTTTGTTGTACAAAATTTGGCATGGCCACAATTTTGATTCACATTAAATCCACATATTAACATGATTCTCATTTTTTTCTCCTTGTGGCTTTCTAGCATGTTGGAATTCAAAGCTAGGCTAGAAGTCATACCAAAATGCGATGTGGGAAGGGGGAGGTATGGAGGGGAAACTCTGACAGTGGAAATGATTTTGAGCTATGAAGGTCAAGGTGTCAAGATGACCTTAAGACAAGTACTAGGGTATAGGATGGTTGAGAATATAATGCTTAAAGGTAGAAACTTTTGGGGCATGAAAATATTAACATTAAAATTAGAGGATTAGAGTTGGAGAAAATAATATGTCATGATGACTAAGTTTAGACCATTAAAACACTTCAAAAATTATTTTAGAATAGAGAGGATTAGGGAAGTAGAGAATGAAGGTAGACAAAAATCAAATATGGAAAATTATAAAATATTAATGATAGAAGGTTTAAAGGGAAGAAAGCGGACCTTAGGGTTGTGGGAGAATGAGGAAATGACATGAGGGTAAAGGGATGCCTAATACCTTAGTGTCAATAAAATTAGAAAATTCTTATTGTGAAGGAGTGGGTTTTGGGGTTGGAAGTAGAATTGGACGGTGTGACAACCAAGTTTGATGAACTAATATACTTTATAGTTAAACAAACTTTTAAAGGAATAGATAAAAATTTTAGGAAATGGTGAATGATATGCAATGGTGATGGAGGAGATCCAATTGGGGTCTAGGAACTTGTAATCCTTACTATAGTTGGAGGGTAACATCAACACTAAGTAATTACAATGTAATATTAAGGATTAGGTCACTTGGAAATTTGATAACATAAGTAACATACAATGATGTTTTTAGCAAGTGGGAGTGACACTAGGTTGACATCAACAATGAAGTGGTGACAAGAATATCCATTCAAAGTGAATTTTGGATGTGTAGTTGGAAAATAAAATTTAATTGATGGTAAAAATTTTCATCTAAAGGGATGGTGATGCCAAGGTGAAATCATTTGGAGGAGTGAGAAAATGGCTAAGTTATACATATGAGAGTTTATATATAAATAAAAACTAGTAACTATAATTGGAAATTAAGTTAGAGTCTTACAAGAATTAGTTATTGAAGCGAAAATTGTGGAGAGTCCATATACAAGTGAAGTGATGATGGAAGTGAATTAAAAGGAGAATTATACTTGGGGGTGTATACACATAATTTATACCAATTGATATTATACACTTGATCCTGATTTACTAACATCAGTTCTCCCTAAATCATTTCTTTACTAACCAATTGATTAAATAATCCGTATTTAATTAATTCATCATAATTCCTCTGTTAATTAAATAAATGAACTTTATTTTATTAAGTCATTATCTTCTTTTAATTAAATAAATTATTATATTTGATTAATCCTAATGTTCCTCTTTTGATTAAATAAATAATTTTATTTAATTGAATCCTAAGTCATCTCCTTTAAATTGAATAAATTAACCTTTATTTGATTTAAATCTAATGTCATCTCCCTTTTAATTAAATAAATAAAACTTTATTTAATTAAATCTAATGTCCATTATTCCTCCCATTTGATTTAAATAAATCCAAAAATCTAAGTCAAATGTCAAATCAAACTAATCTCCATCTAAGTTAATTAAATCATAATTAACTCTAACTCTAACCATCAAATCCTCTAGATTTTGTAACTTGCACAAGTAAATCAATTTATTTGATTTATAAATTCTTCTATTTTCATTCAAAAGGGCATCTCATTGGAATATTCCTCCAATTTGAAATCTCCCTCCCAAAGGGACTTGTCCTCCAACTTGGCATTTATGACTCTTACAAGTCCTTTTTCTTGAGCCAAGTGGCCATAACTCTTCTTCCACATCTCCCTCCAACATGTCACTTCTTCAAATTCAAATATCCACCTAATGGCATTTATGTGCACATTCATCAAAATGTGCTCCACCCCTCTCCACTAGCATGTTGACAAGGGTATGTGTAGGATCATGATCAGCCGAAAAGAGGCGATATGAGGGTATGTGGCTGACAACTTTAGTTTACCAAAAATTGATGAAACAAAAGGGTATGTGCAAGATCATGATGGGCCAAAAAGTGGCGATATGATGGGTATGTGTAGGGCATGTGGCCGATGACTCTTTTTTTACCCAAAATTGATGAAATGAAAAGGGTTTTTAAAGGAGATTCTCAGCTTTCCATAATATAAATTATGCTTTACTTTGAATTTAATAAATTATTATTATTCATTTTCTATTTGAATTATGACTAACGTCCTAATTGATAGGTTGATTGAAAAACATATATAGCTTTTAAACGATATCACATTTTTCAAATTTTAAGCATTCACATTCTATGCTTCACATACTATAGGATTAAAAAAATGAATTTCATGAAGTTTTGACCAAGTTAAGGTGGTCAAACATACAAGTTTTTATATTTTTAAAAGTTGTAATAAAAAAATCATAATTAATTATTTACTTGGAAAAAAATTACAAAAAAAAATGCATCACATCGAGACATGAGTCCTCTAATTATATCTAAAATTTATTAAAAATATTATCATTTTATTGTGGTTAGGGTGGTCAGATAGACACCTACATCTTATTTTTTCCCTGAAATTTAAGTACTACTGCATTGAAATTTCAAATTTTCACCAAATAGATTTATAAAAAAATAAACCTAGTAGTTTAGAAACTACATTCAATTTCCTATAGATTCTATTCTTACATATTTTTGAAATAATATAGATAACTTATTCAAATTTTTACGCCAAGTTGCCTAACTTTGATTTTTCTAAATTTTGCCACTTAAGGGCCTATTTTTTCAATGATGATCCTACACATACCCGAAAAGGGTTTTAAAGGAGATTCTCAACTTTTCACCAATATAAATTATGCTTTACTTTTTCTTTTTTTGACGCAGGAACCTGGGTAGCACCCCTATAAACCTGTACTCGTAAACTTTAACGGGATCTACTGCGACACGCCTCCACATTCACGGGTGGGGAGACTAGAACTTGTGACCAACCTCCGCCCAGGAAAGATTTAGCCAACGCTTAGGGCCCCAAACCCAAATTATGCTTTTACTTTGAATTTAATAAATAATTATTATTTATTTTCTATTTGAATTATGACTAAAGTCTTGATTGATAGGCTGATTGAAAAACATCTATAGCTTTCAAATGGTACCATATCGTTTGAATCCAAAACATGTGTCAAATTATATGCTTTGCATACTATAGGATTTAAAAAAAAAAATCATGAATTTTTGACCAAGTTAAGGTGGTCAGACATATGAGTTTTTATATTTTTTAAAAGTTGTAATAAAAAAATCATAATTAATTATTTAGTTGGAAAAATATTACAAAAAAAATATGCATCACATTGGGACATGAGTCCTCTACTTATATCTAAAATATTATAAAAAAAATATTATCATTTTATTGTGGTTACGGTGGTCAGATAGATACATACTTCTTATTTTTTCCCTAAAATTTAAGTACTATTGCATTGAAATTTCAAATTTTCACCAAATAGTTTTTTTTTTTAAATAAACCTAGTAGTTTAGAAACTACATTCAATTTTCTAAAAAATATATTCTTACATATTTTTTAAATAATATAGATAAGTTATTGAAATATTTATGTTAAGTTGCCTAACTTTGTTTTTTCTGATTTTTTTGCCACTTAAGACCTTGGCTTTTCCATGATCATCTTGCAAATACCCACAAGTGGCATTTTTCTATTGGTTGATATTTAGTCCCACATTCATCCTTTTTTTCTCATTCCTCCATCTTTCTTTCCTATAAACAAAGGCCTCCTCTATTGTATTTGGCATCCATAATCCATGTAATATCATGATGCTCATTTAAATACATAGTCATCCACAACTTTTATGCAAAGTCATTATCTACAGGTTTTGAGCAAAGTTCATCCATTTTCATCAAAGTTATCATAGCATTTCATCACCATGGCTAGGTTATTGAGAATTTCATCAAGGATCAACCATTCACTCATCAAGCTTTTCTAGGAGTTGGAAAAGGGCTTCTTTCCACATCAAAGAAGCACCAATTCCCCCATGGGATGTTGGATTTGAGCATTTGAATAGGATTTGAATAGCTTTCAATTTTTTTCTTTACTTCATTTCTTTTTCATTGTGCTTTGAATGAATCTCATGGGGAATGCTAGTTTAGATTTGTTTATTGACTAACATTGTGTTTTTTTTCCATGTTTGAGAAGGTCTAGATCAAGAATTCACGGGGGGGTAGGGTTCCAAAAAGGGAAATTATGCCTATGGATATTTCCATTTCAAGTGGATGTGAAAAATGAGGTGAATTTTAGATTGGAGTCAATTTTTTGCAAAAGGAAAAAAACTATAGAAAAGTGAAATTGAAGTAGAATTCTACAAATGCACATGAATGTGAGGTGCAACTAGATGTTAAATTTTTATAGAAGGAAAAATCCAACCCCAAAATAAGACTAAGTATAGAAATAAGTTAGGACTTCCAATTTAACTAAAGCATATTTGGAACTATAGTTGGAGGTAGAAGTCCCACAAAAATATTTAAAGCACTAAAAAATTCCTAGAAACTAGAATTTTAAAAAAAATTAATAGGTCTTGAACACTTGATAAGCACATGGGAAGAGTGACAACTACTTTTGAACAAAAAAATCCTAAAACCAACCCATTTAATATTTATTAGATCCTTTTTCAATAAGGTTCACATAAGGGTTATGATACACAAAAGGAATAGACCTAATAACAATTTAAAACTACAAATTTGAGACCCAATAGTGGTTGTGGTTGGGTTTGTGTCCCTCTTGGAGGAATAGTGGTAATTAATATCTCTAGGAAGTAGAACAAAAGGGGACCTAGACAAGACAATATTAATTAAACTTTATATCAACCAAAAATTGCCAAGATTGTACCCAAATAATGCAAAGTGATAATTTTACAAAGAGAAACCATCTGTTAGAAGGGACAATGCCAATTAATTATGTCATAAACCACTAGATTCCAAAAGAAGAAAGTGATCCTCCTAACATAGCATGCATAATCCTTATTGTACTAATCAATTTCACATGACCATGCAAATAGCCATATCCTTATTTTTCTAGAGCATTTGGCATACAACTTATTTAGATGAATTTTGAATATTTGATCATACTCTTAGGGCCATAACTTTGGTAATACCTACTAAATTTATTTCCACCCAAGGATAGAATTCTCCTTCTCCACATCAATGTTTTTCTCTTACCCCTTGGATCATAATAGGATGTGGATACATTAGTTTAATTTTTTTCACTAAAATTTATTGTATCTATATGTGCACTAGTGTCATCTATGTGTAGCACATCATTTTCCAATGGTTCACATTATCCATTCATAACCATATAGGGATCTAGTAACTATAACTAGTAGGGAAATCTTCACCCTCATCCTCATTGCAATGCCTCATGTTAACAATGTCACGAGCATCTATTATCACAAGTTCATTAGATTTTACATGGACCTACTCCAATCCATCTGGATCCAACCTTTATTGGGAATTAAGGTGTCTCAACCTTGGCAATTCCTCAATAGTTTATTTATTATTACTTTACATTTTCCCATGGATAAATATCATTTATGTTATTAAATAATTGTGCTCCATCAAAAGGGGTGTGATAATTTGAGTTGGAACTTTTTCCACATTAGTGCCTTGAAAAATAAGTTATTAGTTGTCAAAATATGCCCACTTAGTGGTATAAGATGGAAAGCCTATTTTTAAGGATGTTATGATGGATTCTATGAAAATTGTAAGGGCTAAAAGTGTGGGATATCATTTTAGACATGAGAATCATCTATGACACACGTAAGAGAGACTTTGCATAGTTATTGATTGTTTATGGTGCATGTAAGAGCATTGCCTATTTTATAGGGATTCTTATGACATCTTGTAAGAAGGTGTAATGTCATGTAAGAGACCATGTTTAGCATGTAAGGGGTCGAATGGATTTTTACCATGGTATTTTTGAACCTTGTTTTGACCCATGGTAATATTTTATGGTGGTATTTTGAGCCCTCATGAGTCTATATATTAAGGGGTTGATTTGGAGACACTATGAGATGTTTTATAGGTACACAGATGCTGCCAGATTGAAGAGGAGTTAGAGTAGATGTATTTTGAAACACCATTGTTGTTAATACAACTATTCATCTATTCTTTGGTGGAGTTTTTTCTCGAAAGGGTTTCTCCACATAAATACTATGCTATGTGTTGTGCTTTCTGTTCTTGCATTTCATTGTTATAGTTATTTAAGTCTCCATATAGTTTACATTGCATAATCTAGTTTATAGTAATCCGTTAAAGCTTCCATTATAGCTATTCCTCTACCATTTTTATAATAACCTTAAATCCATACTAAATGAATAGAACATATAAAAGATAGGGACATGGGATATTCTAGCTAAATCTTATTGATAGATAAGAATTTTATTTTCCTTATTCAAGTTTGAATACTTTTTGAATTGAAACTATTCAAGATCACAAAACTCTAAGTTAGATTCAAAGAGAGGATCATCCCTACACCAATAAGTATTAGAGATTATATTACTATGGATGTAAATGCTCACCATAAATGATATTTTCATGATGTTCATCCCTACTCAAATTTCTTCTTCCTTAGTACAAGAACCTAAGTCCTCATAAGAATCAACATACTAAATAATAATACAATCATTTTAGAGATAAAAACAATCATAATCATTTATACCATTAAAAAGAAACACCTCTAAACCCTTCTCTAAAAATTAACTAATATAAAAAACTATTCATTCTCAAGAAAGAAAAAACCCATATCAATATTTATATCAATATATATTTGATATGAAGTAGAAGTCCCAAATTTAACTTCATAAGAGTGATTAGGACTATTGATTCCTAAAACCATTGCTCTCGGAAAGAAACATCCTATGGGAAGCTTTACATATGTGGGACTGAAATCACTATCTAGGAAGTGACCTCCGAGATTTTAGAAGCCAACTCTTCAAATTTTTTGGGGAGAAAAGGGAAAGAAAGGAAAGTAAAAGACTAAAATAAAGCTAAGGCAATGTACCAAGACTACTAGTGTGTCCATTCCTAACATTTGCATAATATAGATTAAAACATTTAAAAAATTATAGATAGTTTAAAGGAGCATATGCCTGATTTAAAGTCTGTAATACTAACAAAAGCTTACACTATAGAAGCAAAGAACTTAAATAAAATAAAAATATCAATTCCACACAATTTAACACATAACACCACATCCTCTTCATTGTTAGGAAGAGAACAAATACAAAGGCCCAAAGGCACAATATAAGCTATTCAATCCTTCCTACGAGGGGTACCTACTAAGGTCTTTGAATGAAAAAGAAGAATTGCTATAAATCTATTCAAAAATAAAATTATTATAATGTTGTTCTTTTTTGTAACAATTATTAAAACCAACTTCCGAGGACCTCTACAAAAGATAAAACCCATGAATTTATAGGCCCAAGAACTTTGGTGTGGAAGAGTTCACAAGGAATAAGAAAAATGACATTTGGAGCCATGCAAGATATCTGGTGCCATGCAAGACACCCAGAGCCTAGCACTCGATCTCATGATGAGGCCACAATAATTGAATGAGGGGTGCTTTGGCCTGTACACATGGATGATCTATGGATCTTGCATATGGTGTGACCTTAATGCCTAATAATATCCTCTATGCTAACATGTGTCCCACTTGAGTTGCTCCTAAAGTCTCCATTGGGAATGAGGCCCACACTTCTCAGCTAATGGCACATCATTTCTTCATGAAGGGAATTATTTTTCTCTTGAGGTACATAGTGATGCCACCTGGGGGTTCACTTATTTTTAAGCTCCCTCTAGTTCTTATTTTACCAACAGTGTCGAGCCACCATGTGACATCTTGGCACTGCTCCTAAAGCAAGTTAAGAATTCCCTTATGAAGGATGAGCATGGGCGAACCACATGGCATGAGTGAGAGGAACCGACACTTAATCAAAATTAACAAAGTGGACCTAGAGGAAAATAGAACTCCAATACAACATGCTCCAATATTCTATGGAAAAGAAGCTAACTACCTAAGAATCAAAAGTGTGGATATGATCCATAGTTCTAGCAACTTGCCTTGGGAGAATCCTCTTGTGAATGGAGGAACCCAAAATTCCTGGTTCGCACAAAAATAAGTCAAACTACAAAAGAAAAGACCCTAACACTTATAACTTCTGAAGGGTGGCCTTCAGAGGCGTCCATTCTTCTTCCAAAGGATGAGCATTATTTTTTAGAGCTTCAAAATCTCTTTCCAAGCCTATTATCCCCTTAAAGAAGAATCTTCTCAAACCTTATACAATTACTCACATCTAAAACTCGATTTGGTGAGGAGCTACAAAATATCCTCGACTTTAGAGATGTTCAACACTTCACCTAGACTCACAAAGAGATTCTAGTCATTCTACTTTGCAACCAATAGCCCTTTGATTTCCTCCCCAAAGAGGATTGTTTTGTTAGAGAGGAATGGGGAGGGGAGTCCTAACTAGATCAGTTGTTCAATGTGTCCCTTCATTTCCCAAACCACTTTCTCTAAGGCATCCAGATATGCCTTGCACTTTAATGTTTCCTCATTGCAGTTCAAGAAATAAATAACCCTGGTTGTCACTTACCTTTGGTTGGCGACACCCATTACTTGGAGTGTCTCATATTTTTCACTATACAAAATTCTCGACTAGAAGTTGTGAATCTTAGACCTTTGGGGAGATGAAAGCGAGGACTTGCTCCATAGACATTCTCACCTATGTGCTTAATCACTATGAGTTAGAGATGAATCTAAGTGCTAGCTTCAAATGTTTCCACAATTTCCATGTATGTGAGTCAATGACATGAAGATGGAAAAGATTGTGAAATTTGGCTACGCTTGGCTATTACATTTGGCTAAAAGTTTTAAAGGATTTATTACATACAAATATCCCCAATGCATCAACAATTAGAGGATCCTTATTTTATTAAATGAAAAATCAACCTTGGTTACTTCACTAGTTAGTCTTAAACAAGATGGGAAAAAATTTAGGACAAGGGTGAGCAATAGATAGGCTACTCATTTTGTGTAATTTTTTATCCTCATTTTTTATTTGTTGATTTGGTTAAATTGAAATGCCCTCACTAGGAGTAGATACTATTGATGTTGCAAACACACTGAGATTTTTTGTAACTATTTTCTTCTTTAGTTTTTGAGCAATATTATCGGATGTAAATTGAGAACAAATTCTAATAAATAAAATTATATAGATTTCATTTTTGTAAGTTATCCCCATGACTGGTTTTGAGAATTTGATCAGTTATGCATTCATGGATCTCTTATGACAAAATATTGACCTCAATTTTAAATTCCTTAGCCAATTTTTGATTTTCTGGGTGATCTTCCTTAGTTTGAAATAAAAAATTTCTAAGAGAAATTTTCCCATTATTGGATCTCATTCCTCATAACTCTCCTAATTATAATCTTGTTATGATTTTTTTGGGAGTCAGTACAACCATGATCATTGATGACCATACCATAGATGTTATTAAATCTAGTTGATGTGATTGAATCTCAATGAAAGTGTCTACATCAAATTTTAATAAATGGGTGATCCCACAATATTGGTTTACAATTTTTGGCCAAATTGGACATTGAACTAAATTTTTTAAACTAAATCTTCACTTTCGAGCACCTATAGCGGCTAAACCGTGAGGAATTTGAAGATGATGCAAACTAGTAATTTGTGACATTCTATCTGTAGGTTCTAAATATATTTTTTTCAATTTCTTTGGAATTAGATTGCATTATTTTTTCCATCTCCTTCAAAAACTATTTTTTAATAGTAAACACCATTTTTAAAGAGTGACGTTACTAGCTCACATATAACTTTTTTTCTATGAAGGATAAAATTAATTTTTTTTCAAATTTAGATTTGTAACTACAATATCTAGTGCATGGAATTGGTCTCATAGGATTTAATACAATATTTTTTTCTTAATTAAGTTTCAAAGTCAAACTAGTTACAATTTAAACATGATTTACTGGCTAAAACATAACTTTTTTTGTATGTATCGAAATTCAATTTTTTTTTTGTTGGATTAGGGACATCAATATCTAGTGCACTGATATTTTTCAAATTTTTTTTATAATCTACTTTTTTTTCACAGGTGTAGAACAAAGAGCTTGATTTTTGATGAAAAACCTATGTATAGTAAAACTAAAAAAAAAAAAATAATAAACCAAAATATATTAAAATTATATTCGATGGATAGCTCGTTCCAAGTAATACCATCATCTAGTTGGGTCTGTGAAGTCTCCTCCATTTTCATCCTCCACTTGAGCTTCAAAAGGGAAAATTTTGTATAGATTTGGTAGAAGAGGAGGAGAAGGGGGAAAATGATGGGTTCGTATGGACCCACCCTTAGAGCAAACCCCCTTGACCCTTTTGAGTGAAGGGGGGTTTGCTCGAATGAGGGTCCATATGAACCCCCCTTTTTTTGAATTTTCCTTTGTCTTCATTTTAAAAAATGTGCCAAAAGGTGGGTCCCATCATTAAAGAGGGCTCGCTCGAAGGGGGCTTTGATCGAACCCATTTTGGGTCCATACAAACACACTAGTTCCTGTGAACCCCTAAAAACCAAAAAAAAAAATCATAGGAGCATTTTTGCAATTTTCCTTCCTCAACAAAATTGTAAACCAGTATTGTGGGATCACCAAAATTTATTTTGAGAAATGGATGGTCAACTCTTTATTTTTTTTGAGTTATTGATGATCCTTATTTTTTTATTTTTTCTTATTTAATCCTTGAGCAATACATGGATTGTGAAAATATTGGAGTTTGGTCTCTAAGCACCAATTATTGATTCATGGTTGTGGGATATAATATAGTGGTTGGGATTGATTTTGGTCTTGTGGATCGTGTCTATTGACTTTGTGTGAGTAGCACAAGTGATTTGAGTATTGTCATTTAATCACATCCTTCCTTGTGAAAAGAAGAAAGAATTAAGAAAGAGTTGGAATCAAGTAGACTTATTGTACTGTTAATTTTATTTAATTTTAAAAATATTAGCTTTGTTGGTTTGAGATGGATTCTTGATATTTTTTCTTGAATGTGATGTTTGATTCTTTTTCATTGCACTTGGTTAGATTCTTATCTTCCCGAGAATGAAATTTTGGGTGTCTTTTATAGTAATCTATTTGTGATCTTGACAACTGTCTCCCTTTGAGTGGTCTAGTAAAAGTTATTATTCAAGTCATTAAAGGTCATACCAATGTCATACCTTAATTTTAAAAGGGATATTTTCACAAATTTATATGGTTCATGTGTGGAAATGTTTACTTGAACTTGTATTTTTTGTAAAGTTAAATTATGCATCACTATTATTGGAAATGGTTATCAGACCAACCCTTCTTGACAAGATAATATTTGAGGAAAATAAGGGAACATTATTTCAACGTATTTTAAAATACTTTTCACCTATGAAATTTGGTGTAGTCACGGATGGAGGGTTCAAAAAGAATAGTCCAAACCGTGTAGCTTAGAATCAACACAACAGAAATAATCGTTGTATCCTAAAATTGCACCCTTGCTAAGTTACAAAACTTAGCATTTTGGAGAAACATGTGAACATTGCTAGTCTATGGGTTGCCTAAACTTGGAATGGACCTCCAGAGAAGGTTGGTTCCTAAGGTACTCACCTAATCTACTTCTTTTTGGGAAAAGGGTAAGGAAGCAATGTGAAATGAAACTAAACTCCTATGGTGATGCACCTAATGTGTTTTTCCAGAACCCATACTACTATTTTAACACAATTTTTTTCAAAAAAATCAGCTTAACTTAACACAACTAAGATATTTTCATTTATCAATACATAAGTGTTTTGCAAGTTGAGGGTGATCCCACAAAGCTGGTTTACAATTTTTGGGAGGAACTAATTTTTGCTGAAATCACATATTTTTAGAAATTATAATGATTTAAGCCTTTAAAAGTTCCATTTAAAGCATTCCAATTGAAGATGGTTTGATAAAACTATCTTAGATAAAACCCCCTTGGATAGAACCCCTCTAGTTTTAAACCATACCTATAACGGAATCTCCTTTACACCTATCAAAATGCTGATAAAAAATGACTTTTGATTTAACTTTTGGGGGATCAAATGAATTTACTTAAAATTTATATTTTGTAAATATGTAGTCCTCATTATAAGCTTCCCAAAAGTATAAATTTTAAATAAATTTAATTTTATTATTATATTTATTTTTTATTTCTTGTGAATGTAGGTTTTTCACCAAAAATCAAGCTCTCTATTCTACACATGTGGAAAAATAGCAGATTATCAAAAAAAAAAGAAAAAAAAATGAGTGCACTAGATATTGAAGTCCTTGATCCAACACACAAAAAAATTTTGAATTTTGATACATACAAAAAGCGTTATATATATACGGTGGCGCTATGTCTGAATTGTAATTGGTTTGACTTTGAAACTTGATTAAAGAAACAATATTCAATAAAATAATATCTAACCAAGTGGAAGCACTAGATATCGAAGTTACAAATCTAAATTCAAAATAATTATAATTTTATCCTTCATGGAAAAAAAGTTATGCGTTATACAGTGAGCGTCACTTTTTAAAAATGTTGTTTTCTGAAAAAAAAAGTTTTTGAGGGAGATAGAAAAAGAAGTGAAATTTGATTCCAAAATTTTTGAAAAAAATATATTTAGAATCTACAAAAAAAATGTCATGAAACTCTAGTTTGCATCATCTTCAAATTCCTTACGGTTGAGCCGTTATAGGTGCCTGAAAGTGAAGATTTGGTTAAAAAAAATATTTCAATGTCCAGTTTGGCCAAAAATTATAACCCACTATTGTGGGATCACCCTTGAGGAGGCTTGGTTCTCTTAACACTTTTGAAGGAAAGAAGTTCTTTCACAACTAAAATAGATATTTAAACCACTACACAGCTTACAACCTGCAAATATATATGTTTCTTCTACCTAAAGGTGCTAAGATGAGACAAGCACTAAAGGAATTATCAAAACTCACAATAATATTCATCCATCATTACACTGCACACAATGAGATAGCTTCTAAGAAGGTAAAACACTGAATTTCATTGATAAAAAAGGTGTTACATACTGATGTAAATGTCCGGGATTGAGTTACAATGTTGTATTTTCCTGAAAGAGCTCCAAAATAAGATACAATACCTATTGAAAAGAAGAAAGAAATAAATTATAAACTCATGTTTGAAGTTACTTATGCTTTTTTGAAGCTTTCCCCACACATATACTTCTAGAAGCTTCTAGGTTGTGTATAACTATGTATCGTAAAGAAAAGGTAACTTGCTTGATTTGGGGAATAATTGATGATAAATTGGACATAATGAGGCCTTTATTTGGTGTTGTGAGGTATTTTACACGTCCACACTAGGTCTTGGACCCTTGCAAATGCATTTATTGATGTCTTGTAAAGGTGTTGTAAAGTATTGTAAAAAAAATTCACTCTTTTCTAGACTTAATGAACCCATTTTCCCTTAATTTAACATTATAAAATGTATTTAATTGCATCTTCACATCAATCTATAAGGCTTGTAAAATAAACTTAATGTTAATATAGTGTTGTAATGTGTTTTACACATTCACATTGGATGTTGTGTCTCTCTAGGTTGTGTGGACCTCATTTTAGTGTTGTAAAGTGTATTTAATCACACTTTCACATTAAATCCTATGTCCCAAGCCCTAATTGACCTTCACATCATCATTAATAGGCCTCTATTACCCCATATTGCACATCCTGAGGTAATATTTGATGAAATATTTGACATAGTCACCATAAAAACCTTATTATCTTACTTTGTAGCATCCTAGCTGTCAATTGGGCCCCACTAGGACTAACTTACCACCTGTAGTGAATGAGTCCCTGCCAGGTGGGATTGATTCACCCAAGGTGGCGAATGAGTCCCATTTAGGCAAATTTTGACCTTTGAGCGGGAAAAACTAAAATTTAAGTTTATTATTTTACATGTCAAAATTAGGGATCAAATTTACAAGCAAATAAGGTGGATTTCCTATAAATATAAGTCTCTAAACCTTAATTTACATCCATTAACTCATTTTCACAACTCATTCATCATACATTCTCTCTTTCAAGTTAAGCAAGTTAGGGTTTCATCATTGTAAGTCACCAAGATTGCTTCCTAAGACATTCAAAGGAAGATTCTTCACGTTTTGCTGCAGAAATTCAAGATTAATCTTCATGTCAAGGTATTGAATCCATTATTGCATGCTTCATTACATTCTTTCTCTTTTTTGGTTTAATTACCTAAAAGGGGTTTGACCAAGGAAAACCCCCATGCCTTAACATCCAATATTTCTATTTCTTGTCTTGTATGTTTGCAAATTTAGACATATTGGAAGCTTGAAAATCATCGAATCCAAGTTGCAAGGCTGTTCAAGTCATCTCATCATTGATAAGGAAAAAATATCAACAAAAAGTAACTTTTAGGTCTGAATCCGACAGTTTGAGAACTAGGCAGTTGGAGAAGCAGAAAGTGTAGACTTAAGGCTCCTGTTTCCACCTTTGAATATTCAAAAATTCAAAAGTGGACTCATTCTCCATGGGTGGAAAATGAGTCCCACTTCTAGGCTTAATTTTGGTTTTCTATATTTTTGGATACCCTTTTGTCCGAAATGGGCTCTGAAATAGTTTTACAGAACTGGGACAGATTCACCTAGAATGGTAAATGAGTCCCACCAGGCCTAAAAATAAAGATCAGTAGCATTCCATATATCATTTCCAGTCTTCATCAAGTTTATAGGTGCACCTCTTCAGTTTCATCCAATTCTGTTGTAGTTTACCTTCATTTCTAGGTGTTTTTGCATTACACAATGTGTTTTCAAACAATCTACATTTCATTGGTTTTGCATTAATAATCAATCCATTTTATCAATTATTTGCATTTAGATCATAGCATTTAGTCTCAATTCTATCTTTCATACCTTAGTTTGAGTGAACCACCTCAATTTTAGGGTTTTATCTCTCTCCTTTTAGGTGAAAGATTCTAAGAGTGCAAGAGAAGTCCATAAAACACCTCAAAATTGATGGTTCATTTTGGTGAACCTACTTTTTGAATACTTTTTTGACTGATTTGGAGTGCTTCATAATCATAGATGGGTATGTGCAAAATCATGATGGGCCAAAAAGTGGCAATATTATGGGTATTTGTAGGGTATGTGGCTGATGAATTTTTTTTTACCCAAAATTATGCTTTAATTTGAATTTAATAAATAATTATTATTCATTTTCTATTAGAATTACGACTAAATTCCTGATCGATAGGCTAATTGAAAAACATCTAGAACTTTCAAATAGTATCACATTTTTTGAATCTGAAACATGCGTCACATTGTATGCTTCACATACTATAAGATTAAAAAAAGAAAATTAAATTTCATGAAGTTTTGACCAAGTTAAGGTGGTTAGACATACAAGTTTTTATATTTTTTAAAAGTCGTAATAGAAAATTCATAATTAATTATTTACTTGGAAAAAAATTACAAAAAATATGCATCACATCCGGACATGAGTCCTCTACTTATATATAAAATCTTATAAAAAAATATTATCATTTTATTATGGTTAGGGTGGTCAGACAGACACCTACTTCTTTTTTTCCTAAAATTTAAGTACTACTCATTGAAATTTCAAATTTTCACCAAATAGATTTTATTTATTTTTAAATAAACCTAGTAGTTTAGAAATTACATTCAATTTTCTACAGATTCTATTCTTACATATTTTTGAAATAATATAGATAACTTATTCAATTTTTTATGTCAACTTACCTAACACTAACTTTTCTGAATTTTTTGCCACTTAAGGGCCTGTTTTTTCCATGATGATCCTGCACATACCTAGATCTAGCTTGCATTGACCTTGCATTAGGGTTTGGATGATTCATTTGCATGCTAGGTGTTAAATTTTGCATTCATAAAAAAATCATTTATGTTGCAATGTTGGCATCTAAATTCATTTAAATTTTCTGAAATTCTACATTTTTAACTTAGGTCTGCATCATAGCACTCAAAAAACATCAAAATCCCTCAAAAATTTCTGAAAATTCTAAAAAAAGTCCATATTGGGACTCATTCGCCACCTTCAGTCCCTTTTCACCCCTAAAATTGCCCTTTACAGAACTGAAAACCCTATTTTTCACCTTCTCTTTGGTTCCATTACCTAATTGTATGAGTTGGTTGAGTTTCTGTAACATGCATTTCATTACATCTAGCCTAAATTAACTCATTTCATGCCTAGTTTAAATTTCAAATTTGCATTCTCATCTTGTTACATATCATAATCAGTCAATTGTCATCTTTCAAATTTGAAAAAAATTATTCCTCTTTTGCATCTTTGCTTTAGCATAGTTACATTTCAAGTTTGTAGAATAATTATTCCATCAAGTTTTCATTACAAAGTTCTATAGTTATCATCTTTCATGTTATATTTTTGGATCTTATTGCATGATGTAAGAGAATTTTGTCAAATGTATATGAATATGAGGTCCTTTCCCCTCTCTTTTTTTTCATCATAGATCCCTCTTCTAGTTTCCCTTTTGTGGACGAGGTTAGTCTACTTAAAGAAACCTTGGATAATCATAACAATAACATTTTTTCTTCTACTATTATCTCTTACACTTGTGAAGAATATATTTTAGTGCTAGAAGAACCAATTGATGAGAGTTTTGACAAGCTGAGTTGTTTCTCCCCTCTTACCTCTCCTATTAGACATAACATTACTAAAGAAGAGGACATCACAATAAGTAATCATGATGATCACACAACACAACAAGAAGATGAGACCATACAAACATTTCTAGACATTACCTTACCTAGTCTCCATAATTATGATAATCCAAGTTGTTCTTCTCTTAATATCCCTCCTCAATGCAAAGAGGATAGTTTGGTGTTAGAAGATATATCTATTCAAGATCATGAGCTTATTGCCCCTCTCTTCCCTAATGTACCTATCCTATGGGAAGATCTATTTGGAAATCATAATGGTCCTTCTCTTGATGCCTCTCCCACTTGTGATGAAGCTACTTTACAAATTTCAAATGAACATCTTACAAGCTCTCCTAGTAGGGTAGATAATATGGAACAAGAGAATGAAACCTAACAAACAACGAATGATCAAATAGAGTCTTCCCCTAATCTCCCTACTATCAATAATCAAACACATTCCACCATTAATAACTCCCTTAGTTCCGATGAAGTTATTTTGGATGAACCAAACCTTAATTGTCAAAAACATGTGGTTTGTTGTTTTCCTAAGAATTCTCCTTCTAGGGAGGATACTATGATCCAAGAAAAAGATAACATTGACAATCATGATATTATGCCCTTCAAATACAATGCATACTCTCATTCGCCAAGGGATGTTAATATTATTCAACCTCAAGTCATCCTTTATCCCACTTGACTCAAAAAAACTCGACACAAACTTGAATTCACCCTCTACCCACCTCAGAATAATGTGTTGTAGCAACCAAGTCATCATACTATTGCTCATACATATAACACTCAAAACAATCTATCACCACCACAACCAAACCCAACCTCTTTACCTTTGCCAAATTCTATACTGCCTAGTGCCCCTCGCTTAAGGGAGTGTGATCTTTTTGAACAACTTAAGAGTACTCCCACAAAGATCTCCCTTTGGGACCTTCTTCAGACTTCACCTACCTATCACACTATGCTTCAAATGGCCTTACAACAAGTTCCTATCCCTTCTAATGTGCAACCGCATTACATAGCATCTATAATTCAAGGATTGAATGCTAACATTATTTTCCACCAAAGTGAATTCCCCTCTTTGGATGTGCAAAAACAAAATGATCCTTTCATGATCATTGCACAATACAAATGAAAAGGGATAAAGAGAACTCTTGTAGATACTGGTTCCTCCCTTAATGTGTGTAGTGTAATCCTTTTGGATAGACTTGGCATTGATCAATCAACCATTCAACCTGATTCTTTCTCTATTTAGGGATTTGACAATGTCGAAAAGAAACCGCTCGGGGTCATCATTATACCTCTTATAGTTGGAATGACTACTTTGAATACACCAATCCATGTTATGCCTTATGAACTTTCATGTAATCTTATCTTAGGCAGACCGTGGATTCATGCAATGAAAGGTGTGTCTTCCACTCTTCATCAAAAAATGAAATACATTTACAACAAAAAAGTATATACATTAAACGTTGATCCTAAGCCTTATAGTGTCTTACAACTTGAGAAAAAAATTAAAATACCTTGAACATATCAACATCAACTACACAAGTTGAACCTATGCACCAAAATGACAATGAACCAATTAAACAACACATGAAGCTATTGGACAATGATTGGGGTTCCTTGGACTTCGAAAATGAATTCATGGGTGATTACAAGAACATACAAAAAGATGAGACCGTTTGCATTTATCCTCTCTTGGAGACATTAAGCACGATATTCCCTAAGATGATACCTCACATGAACTAAGAAAAATCCCTTTGAATAAACCTTACACTATTTTTCATTAACAATGTCTATGAGTGTCAAGCATCAAAGTTTTTCTTACTTCATAGAGCTCAAAAAAAAATTTCCTTTGTGGTGCCTTATTAAGGTTATTAGGAGGTATAACTTTGGTATGGTTAAGTAGGAAGCCCATTCTGAGGAATGACTTTACCCATAGCCACCACCTATGTGTATGTGAGTTCATACCACCTGAGCGTATGTTTCTCACCTTTTGGACTTTCTCACCCGACGGACAACCAAGAGTTCCGTCACCCCAAAGTGAGTATGCATTTTCTTCTTAACAAACAACCTAGATCTGATCCACAACTAGCTGGTCAAAAAATCAAAGCTTGATCCACCTTTTCATTTTCATCTTTCTCTTCTTCCTAGTTCTTTCAATTGCATGATTATGAATCTTGATGGTTTGATTTAGGATCTTGGATCCTGGGGGCTTGGCTACCTTCTTGATTTTTTTCATTCTTTTTCATCTACATCTATAAACTTGGATCTCTCTTGAATGTCTACTTTAGTGTGAGTTTGAAGCAAGTTCATCCTCTCACTTTAAAGTGTGGGCTAAATGTATTGTAGAAAAAAGGAGACTTGCTTGATTTGGGGAATAATTGATGATAAATTTGACTTAATGAGGCCTTTATTTGGTGTTGCAAGGTGTTTTACACGTCCACACTAGGTCTTGGACACTTGCAAATGCGTTTATTGATGTCTTGTAAAGGTTTTGTAAAAGAATTTCACACTTTTCTAGACTTAATGAACACATTCTCCCTTAATTCAACATAATAAAATGTATTTAATTGCATCTTCATGTTAATTTAGAAGGCTTGTAAAATAAAATTAATGTTAATCTAGTGTTGAAATGTGTTTGACACATTTACATTGGATGTTGTGTCTTTCTAGGTTGTTTGGACCTCATTTTAGTGTTGTAAAGTGTATTTAATCACACTTTCGCATTAAATTTTGTGTCCTGCGCCCTAATTGACCTTCACATCATCATTAATAGGCCCCCATTACTCCATATTGTGCATCCCAAGGCAATATTTGATGAAATACCCGACATAGTCACCATAAAAACCTTATTTTCTTACTTCATAGCATCCTAGTTGTCAAATGGACCCTACTGGGACTAATTCTCCACATGTAGAAAATGAGTCCCTACCAAGTGGTACTGATTCACCCAAGGTGGTGAATGAGTCCCATTTGCGCCAATTTTGACCTTTGAGTGAGAAAAACTAAAATTTAACTTTGTTATTTTTACATGTCAGCCTTAGGGATCCAATTAATGGGAAAATAAGGTGGATTTCCTATAAATATAAGTCTCTAAACCCTAATTTACATCCATTAACTCATTTTCACAACTCATTCATCATCCATTATGTCTTTCAAGTCAAGCACGTTAGGGTTTCATCATTGTAAGTCACCAAGATTACTTCCTAAGACATTCACAGATAAATTCTTCATGATTTGCTACAGAAATTCAAGATTAATCTTCATGGGAAGGTATTGAATCCATTATTGCATGCTTCATTACATTATTTATCTATTTTGGTTTAATTACCTAAAAGGGGTTTGACCAAGGAAAACCCCCATGCCCTAACATCTAACCTTTCTCTTTCTTATCTTGTATGTTTACAAGTTTAGACATATTGGAGGCTTGGAAATCATTGAAAACTAAGTTGCAAGGTTTTTCAAGTAATCTCTTCTTTGATAAGGCAAAAACATCAACAAAACGTCACTTTCAGGCCTAAATCCAATAGTTTTAGAATCAGACAACTAAAGAAGCAGAAAGTCCAAACCCAAGGCTCCTATTTTCACCTTTGAATATTCAAAAATCCAAAAGTGGACTCATTCTCCATCGGTGATGAGTGAGTCCCACTTCTAGGCTTGATTTTTGTTTTCTACATTTCTTGATACCCTTTTGTCCAAAACGGGATCTGAAACAGTTTTCCAAAACTAGGTGTGATTCACCTAGAATGGAAAATGAGTCCCACGAGGCCTAAAAATTAGGATTAGTTGCATTCTAGATGTCATTTCCAGTCTTCATCAAGTTTACAGGTGCACCTCTTTAGTCTCATCCAATTCTGTTGTAGTTTACCTTCATTTCTAGGTGTTTTTGCATTACACAATGTGTTTTCAAACAATCTGCATTTCATTGGTTTTGCATTAATAATCAATCCATTTTATCAATTAGCTGCATTTAGATCATAACATTTAGTGTCAATTCCATCTTGCATACCTTAGTTTGAGTGAACCACCTCAATTTTAGGGTTCCATCTCTCTCCTTTTAGGTGAAAGATCCTAAGAGTGCAAGAGAAGTCCATAGAACACCTCAAAATTGATGGTTAAAAGAAAACCCTAAAAATAGCCCCCAAAACCTCTGAAAAATGTCTCCAAAGTGAAGAAAAAGTCAAGCCATGACCTTACCCACAATAAAAGCATGAGAAATTGCTCCTAGATGCTCTTGTTCCCTCTAAAATTCCAGTAAAAAACAACCTTCATTCTTTACACATGTTGGTCAAGTCATCATTATTCAACCATGTTTGCAAATTGCTTTGACTCATACTTTTGGTGTGTTCAATACACCTCTATCTTGCATGTACAAAACACTAATAAAGTGATTTATAATAACATCACTTAAATAATATTTTTTACATTTTTAAATTGTTGCAAGAAAAGAAAACACATGAGACATCCATGGTTTAAAAGATCCTAAATCTGCTCCAAATTGAGTCAAATAGGCCTATATTCCCTCCAAAGGTCGACTAACCTCTCCAACCTCCCTATGCGCTTGGCCTTGCTCATTAATATTCAACTACACCCCGTTTTGAATCATTCTTGGAAACTAACGCCTCTATCTTGCATTTAAATAAAAATTAAACTAAGTGATTTTTAATAACATCACTTAGATTAATGTTTTACAATTATGATTCGATGCAAAATAAAAAGTTCAAGATTTCACCCTGTATAGAAAAAAATTAAAAATCTAAGTCCAATATATGAAGGGATATATAAAATTCATTAGCAATGAACTCACCAAGGGCATTAGTTCTCATTACAAACATTTTTTAAATAAAAGGTAAAAATACCTTTTACTTTTCGACATTCATTAGGGTTAAAACCCCAAAAACAAAAAGAAGGAAAAGAGTTTGCAAAGACATTCATTCTAACTTTCGAGCTTTTTGGAAGTTGAGAGCACCGACATAGGGTTGTGAGAGGCTTTGCAAATGATTTCCATGGTGGTTCTATGTGAAAATTATCAAAATCGAGCTGGGGTAAGAATTTTCCTATAGAGTCACACCATTTCCTTCATTATTTTTGTGAATAAACCTCATTTCAAGCCCAACAAATGCAAGAAATAGTCTATATTTTAATTTTTACTATGTGATCTACATTATGAAGCTTTGCATTAGTTTTCATTCTCTATGCAAATGAGTTTCTTTGTGGAAGAGGAGACAAAACAAGGGTCTCTATTTCTTTATCCCCTTTTCACTCTTTCATGTATTTCTCTTGGAATTTCTATGCCATGACTTTGCATTTTTCTGCAGGAAATATTGAAGAAAAGCCATGGCATCAATTAAGTTCTTCCTTTTTTGAAAATAAAGTGCTCATTTCGAGCCCTACCATGCCAAAATGATTAATAAACTTGTATTTTTGTGCAGCTCTTCTCAAAAACTTTCGAGGGTTTTTACTGAGCTCCCATAGCATTCTTTTGTTCTCGGTTTTGGGTATGTGTAGGATCATCATGAAAAAAATAGGCCCTTAAGTGGAAAAAAATTTAGGAAAATCTGAGTTAGGAAAATTGACATAAAAATTTGAATAAGTTATCTATATTATTTCAAAAATATGTAAGAATAGAATCTGTAGAAAATTGAACATAGTTTCTAAACTACTAGGTTTTTTTTTTTTTTAAATCTATTTGGTGAAAATTTGAAATTTCAATGTAGTAGTACTTCAATTTCAAGGAAAAAAGAAGAAGTAGGTGTCTGTTTGACCACCCTAACCACAATAAAATGATATATTTTTTATAAGATTTTAGATATAAGTAGAGGATTCATGTCTAAATGTGATGCATATTATTTTTGTAATTTTTTTCCAAGTAAATAATTAATTATGAAATTTTTAGAACAACGTTTAAAAAATATAAAAACTCATATGTCTGACCACCTTAACTTGGTCAAAACTTCATGAAATTCATTTTTTTTTTAATCCTATAGTATGCAAAGCATAGAATGCGACACATGTTTTGGATTCAAAAAATTTGATACCATTTGAAAGCTATAGATTTTTTTCAATCAGCCTATCAATCAAGAGTTTAGTCATAATTTAAATATAAAATGAATAATAATAATTTATTAAATTCAAAGTAAAGCATAATTTATATTGGTGGAAAGCTGAGAATCTCCTTTAAAAACCCTTTTCATTTAATTAATTTTGTGTAAAAAAAAGTCATCAGCCACATACCCCACACATACCCATCATATCCCCACTTTTTGGCCCATCATGATTCTGCACATACCCTTTTATCATATTCTTTCTATACAGAATCTAGGGTTTGAATATGAAACCCTTATCTAAGAGTTTGAGTTTTGATTCTATTTTCAGAAAAATGAAATCAAATCTCATTTCTCTATATTCAACCCCTTTGCAAATATAAAGATTTTTCTTACTTGTTGCTCATTTACTGTAGCATTGTCTAAGTTTGTCCTTTTTGAAAACATAGAACATAAATTTCTTTTATGCATAATACAAAAGGTGACTGTTCCAAGTAATATTGCCCTTTTGAAGAAAAATGATTTGTAAAATGATTGAATACCATTGCACAGTACAGGTATAATTCAAAGAATCAACACATCTTTTCCATTCCTTCATGAACATTTCCCTTATGTACTTGAAACCATTGCTTGCATAGGACTGTTTTTGAATCTATCATTATCTCAGGCCTTTAGAGGCAGTTGCTTGAGACATAGAATTTGGTTATTTTACCATTTTTCTCCAACACTCCTTTTGTTGCATCTTTGTGAATGTTGCTTGGTCCTTTACTACTTTTGAAACTAAGATATGCGGCCCCATGCATGCTTTCCTCATGACTATCACATGATGTTATTTTGAGAACTAGAAATTTTGAGAGTATTTAGAATTCACATCCTCAAGCTATGACATAAAAGTAGCTTGCTCCTTGTTTATCTTTCATGACTTATATCACTATCATACTAGGATGCTCATGGCTCACTGCTATAAATTTCTTAGATAGATTACGCCTCTATTGGCTAACTGATCCTTGTCTTAGTCATTATAATGAGAATGACAATTAAATCATTGTCAATATAAACACCGTTCTTCATGAATTCTTCCATTTTATAGGTCGTGCTTAACTGATCAAGCAATACTATTATACTTGATAACTGTGAAATTCAAATAAATAAAAATTCTCACATTAGCCATTATTTGATATGTAAGATGTCTCCTTGTGTAGCACTATCTCTAAAATGCTTAACTTATCATGGCCTCCTGCTGCATAATGGTCTTATCATGACCTTGTAGGCTCATTTTCTAAAGGATGCTCTCCTCTTTTGTTCTCATGAAAATTTTATTCCTCTCACTTCATCAACTGCTAATTCCTTCTTGAATAGAATCTAAGGACACAAATCTTCCAAGCAAGAAACAAAAACAAATCATCCTATATGGTTGCTCCACCTATCAGAGGAATGAACAGTAACTACAATGTTATGCTTTTGATATAACTTCACCAGGTTGTGACTTTCACAAGATTGGCACTGTACCTTTTGACTGATCATGCTATCCTTATGATCTATCCACTATATTTAATGATCAAATGCTTGTCATTTATGATAGTTCTGCCAACATCTCACCTTCATCGGTGATGAGTACTTGTTCAAGGATGGTAAGTGAGATGATTTCACACTCTTTCCTTTCTTATTAAACCAAGTGGGAAAAATGTTGGGCTCAACCCTTGTGGGAGCCCAGTTCACTCCACATGCCTTAATTTTTGTCAAATAGATCTTGTGATGATATTCAACCTATACCTACCAAGTGAACAAACATGTGAGATAAAATAGAGCATATGATAGATGTTTATGATAGCCTTTCCATTTTCTTGGACATCTATGATATGAAAAATATTTCAATGCTTATGAGGATTAGGCTATATATTTGTATATTTTTTCATACATAAGGTTTGGTGATCCATCATTTCTCTAATTGTGAACAAATATTTTGGCACCCGAATGCTTTCTAGCCCTTCTAGGGTTTTTCACCTAAAAGGGGAAAGATGGGCCAAAATGCAATTAACACATTCAAGATTAATGTATAGATGGATGCAATATACCTAATTATGATTTCTAATGCAATAAATAGAAAAATAAATGATTTATTGATGTTAAATCTAAGAAGTGCAAAGTGTTGGAAAACACGGTGATGTATGCAAAAACACCTAAGAATGCAAGTAAACAATAACAAAATTAAGCAAGACTGGAGAGGTGTACCTAGAATTTGAATTTTGATGAAGAGAGGCTCTAGAATCATGTAGAGTTGACTAGAAATGTTGATTGGAATACTTACATGAAGTTGGGCGACTTAGTCCAATTTCGGGGAAAATCTGTCTGAACAAGAATTTGCCAAATGGGTACTCAGAAGTACATAAGCCACTTTTCAGGCTTGGAAGTGGGACTAATTTTCCATATATGGTGACTTAGTCCACTTGGGAATCTTGAGAAATTCAGGGTAGGAATCTGTAGCTTTCGGTCTGCACTTCCCTTCCTAATAGGTGTTTGGTTCAGAAACTACATAAAATGAGTTGAAATTGGTCCCTAAGCTCCAATTATGGCTTTGTTGACTTTGATAACTTTGAAAAAAAAAATTCCACTTTTTAACACCAAACTCTTTGAAAATTTTGCATACAAGACTTCCAAACACACATGCAAAGAGGGGAAAAAGGGTTAAGGGTTAGAGTATAGGGGTTTGGCTCAGTCAAGCCCCGATTTGGTAATCAAACCCTTGATAATGAAATGAAATGAAGATAGAATGATGAATAAACAACATGCAATGTCATATACTAACCAAATCCTTGATGTTGGAATCTGAGGATATGATATGAAGTCCTCTAATTGATGACTTGATTATGCTTAGAGTGCTTGAATGCTTGATAGTTGCTTGATTGATTAAGTTAATAAATGCTTGAATGAATGGGGGTTAAAATGACAGAAAAAACCCTTTATTTATACTTGATTTTTCATTATTTCCTGAAACATAACACATCACAGGATGACCTCAAGGGTAATAGAATAAAATCCTACCAGAAAATTAAAATAATTTTGATTTTTGTGCCCAGTGGGACTAAGTTGCCCCAAGTGGCGACTTGGTTCCACTAGGGAAATTTTATTGGGTGTCATAAATTAAAGTGCATTAAATAAGGTTTAACGGGAATATCCTCAAAAATACACTTAAGTATGGCCAAAAAGTGCATTAAGGGGTCATTTAAACATAAGAAAGGGTCAATTTAGTGAGGACAAGTCTAGAAAAGCATGAGAGTTTGTTACAATTCTTTACATCACTTTGAAATAAGACTTGGTAAGTGATAAAAAGGGGTTATTTAAGAGAATTATAATGAAAGGGTCCTAGAAAAGTGTGAAAGTAGGTTAAAACACTTCACAACACTTTTATAAGACAACCTAGAAGTCTTAATGATTCTCAAGGGTCCAAGACCAAATGTGAAGATGTTGAGCATATTACAAAATTAAATATAGGAAAAATCAAGCCAAAGTCCATAAGAGAGACTCAAGTGAGCATAAAAATGTCAACTATACATTTTTTGGTGACACATTAAACCCCCATTTTAGTGAGAGGATGAACTTGCTTCAAACTCACACTAAAGTAGCCCAATGTTCATGTACATCGAGAGGGATCCTAATGCACTCATGTTGGTAAGATGAGACAAAAATAATCAAGAGGGATTTTCAAGCCCCTAGGATCAAGATCTCATGGCAAACCAAACATAAAAACAAAGGAACACACATGAAAATGATGAGAAGGAATGAAAGAAAGCTTCAATCATTTTTCTAGCCCATTGTGGATCAGATCTAGGTTGTTTGTTAGGAAAGAAAATGCATACTCACTCTGGGGTGATGCAACTTATGGATTCGTGCCAGATGAGAAGGCCTAAAAGGTGAGAAACATACACTCATGGATGGTATCTACTCACAAAAATACAGGTGGCTATGGGGAAAATTCATTCCTCATAATGGGCTTCTTGCTCAACCATACCAAAGTTATACCTCTTGATAACTTTAATAAGGCGCCACAAACGAAAATGTTGTTTCATGCTTCATGAGACAAGCAAAGCTTTGTATGCTTAGAACTCATGAATAAGTGTGATGGCACCACATGCATGCAAGTTGTGTTATGCAAGGTGGCCATATAAATGCAAAATGCAACATGCAAAATAATGTTCAAAGGAGTCTCCTTAGATCATGCGAGGTCTATAACTTAGGAAACATTATGTCTAATTTCTCCAAGAGAGGACCAATCAAAGAATAGAATATTCACAACTTAGGGGATGTAGTGTGTTACATAAGGCCACCAAGAGGAATGTAATATGTTGAGATAGATCATGCTCATGAAAGACATCACACCCTATGTCGTCCATAAAGTGACAAATGCGTATGAAGTAACAAGGCTGCACTAAGAACCAAGAAAAAGAAAAATACACAATGAATAATTCCAATGTATGCCCCCACTTTAAAGGAATTGCTACAAATTATTCTATGAGAAATTACATTAAAGTAGAAAGTAAAAAATGCAAAGAAAAAGAAGAAATGAGAGCCAACTTGAAAAGCCCCTATGCCAAGTCATATGTTTCCAAGTAAGGTTGTGTCATGTGAAGGAAAAAGGAACAAAAGAAAGAGGGGTTTCCCCAAAAGGGAACACACCAAATACATAAGGGATCTATGGATTTGGGGTTAGTATGTTCTTTGTTGTAATCAATTGTCATCATTCCACAAAGACACATAGAACTTGAAGAATGACATAAAGAGAGAAAAAAAAAAGAAAAAAAAAATCCATTTTGGGTCAACATGGAAGAGACATAGGATGTATCAATGCTTTGCATTGTCTTCAAAAGGAAAAAACAAGCAAAAGAAAATGAAAAATTCAAAAGAAAAAGAAAAAGAAAAAGATTTTGGGTCAACATGAGAGAGGCATTTCAGTCTCAATACCTTGCCTCATCCCCAAAAGGAAAACACAAGCCAAAAATAAAAAGACAAGACAAAAAAGAAAAGAGTGCTTTTGGGTCAAAATGGAAGAGACTTATGGCATCTCAAAACTTTGTGTCATCCCCAAAAGGAAAACACAAAACAAAGAAAAGAAAGAAAATGGAAAGTCCTTTTGGGTCAACAAGGAAGAGACATAGGGCATCTCAACACTTTGTGTCATCCCCAAAAGGAAAACACAAAACAAAATCAAAAGGAAAAAGAAACATACGACATATAGGAGAATGCCACAAAGAGAGGAGAACATCAAACGTCACATTATGGGGGAGCATGATACACACATGCAAACACAAAAGAAAAAAGAAAATAAAATGCAAAATACTAGTAAGGCAGATGAAAATCAACCATGTAACAAGTCATTTTCCTCCCAATCATGTTTGGAAGGTGGAAAACTAGCTAGAGGGACAAGAGCAAGGGCCAAACTAGGTGAAGTGCCAGGTTCTACACTTGTTGCGGGAATTTTGTCATTTAAGCTCATAGAAGAGGAAAATAATGTATTCAGATCATTATGCACCTCTTCATCTATTTTAGTAATCTCGTCATCATCATCCAAATAAATCACGACAAGAGGATGTATGGTAATGTCCAATGACAGGTGTATGATGAGTTGTGGTTGTTGTATGGGATCTTGCTACTATGATTTGGGAGGAGGGTCGTCATGCATTTCTTTTGTTAAATGCGGATGTTGATTTTATTTGTTTTCTTCAGTTTGTAATTGACGAGCAAGGAGATGACATCGACGCCTATGCTCCCTAGCATCTCATTTTCTTTTGATTCTATTTTGAATTTGTGTGGGTGTAAGAGTGGGTTGATCCACCATAGGCTCCTTTTCTTCCCCAAGGGGAAGAATAGAAGGAACCGTAGGAGGTGGTTCAATCACTCTCTTTTCCTTTACAAACTTGCTTTATACAACGAGGAAAGATGGGGTTGTTATCATTATTGTGTGGCTGTTTGGATGATGTGGAGGAATTTTGGAGTGTTGGTTGAGTTTGATGGGCCAATTCTTCTTTAGGTTGAAGCATTGTTTCATCTAGGATAGGAGTGTCAGAAGTGGATGGAGACATGTTGCGGAGGGATAATTCGACAATTTTCTTTGCTTTAAACTTTTGGTAAGCAATGAAAAAGAAGTTTTTGCGAGGCGTGATAGGTTCCATAGGCTCAGACCAAAAGGCTTCTAAGGATAAATTTCCTTTAGAAGACAAAGGATTAAAGCCACTATGGTGAATAGTGAATATGTCATTGTCAAACAAAAACTTTAAACATTTGTGTATGACTAAAGGGACATCTTTCATTGAGCAAAGCAATGGATGGCCTAGCCGCACATGAAACTGATTCAATTGTGGGATAATGGAGAATGTAACATCCATTGTCTTAGGTCCTATCTGTAATGGAAGAACGATCAATCCTATTGTAGGGAAAGCGAAACCAGTGTGTGTTTTGATCCATTCTCTTGGTTTATCATAATCATCTTGATAAAGATCATGTAATACCAGAAATTCCTCAGTGATCAAATTCTCGCCATAGGAGGGATCTACTAGTATACCATTAGTGAGCTTATCATAACTATGGTCAGCTATGTAAAGAGAACCATCGGGAAGATTCTGAAGGATATCCTTAAAAGTAAAAAAATATCAAGAGATTCCTTAGGTTGGCCCTTAAGAGGGATAATGTCTATCACACTTACCATTTCCTTTATAGGATTAATAGTAGTGGCATCTGGAATACAATCAGGATGCTCAATAGTGGTATGAACATTCATCACATCATGGTTCTGAGTTTCATTAGCTTTGAAGAATGACACATTATGCTTGGGCATCAGATTGGTCAAAATTTGGAAATTTTGGTTGGGTGGGGCAACATATGTATTTCCTTTAACGTTAACATTTGAAACATATAGATGTCTAGAATCAATGAGGTCTTGCATGAGGTGTTTAAGATGCTTAAATTATTTTGGGTTATGTCCATTTTGTTTATGATAATGGAAATAAGCATTAGGTTGAAAGGTTGGAGGAAAAGGCTTAGGAGGATCCAGTGGTTTAATAGTAGGTAAAGTAATCATTTGTTGTTGTATAAGTTGGGACATTGTGTTATGAAGAGTGTCTACTAGTGGTGTAAACTGTCATTTTGGATCTCCATAACTATAAGGTATTGTAGCTTTAACAACTTCTACTTGGTGAGTAGGTTGTTGAGGGGGATGGAATTGTAAGAACCCTTTGTTTGGTTTTCTAAATGGTTGTGAATTGTTTGAAGTGCTATACATTCAAATTTATCAGGTTGGCTAGAAGTGGACTTGGCATCATGATTAATAACCCAATTATGATAGTCACAAAGGGCCATACAAAAGTGTATGAAAGAGGGAAATTTCATCATGGTCAACTTATCTTGAATTTGAATTTGTAAATTTTCAATGAACATCTTTTGGAGATGCAGATCAGGAATCTTGACATTGAGTTGGGCATAAAGTGACTAATAGAATGAGATGAAATTGATTACTTTTTCATCCACATTTTATTTTCATCTCATTAAATCATCCAATGTATTCTTTGGAGTCATATGCACTTGAAAATGACTTATGAATGCATCAACTAGTTCATTGAATGAGTGAATTGAATTGTTTGGTGTGTTGCCAAAAAATGTATAGTTGAAATTTTTACGCTCACTTGAGTCTTTCTTATGGACTTTGGCTTGATTTTTCCTAGATTTAATGTTGTAATGTGGCCAACACATTCACATTACGTCTTGGACTCTTCAAAATCATTAATACTTCTAGGATGTCTTGTAAAAGTGTTGTGAAGTGTTGTAACCCACTTTTACACTTTTCTAGGATCTTTTCATTATAATTCACTTAAATAACCCCTTTTTATTACTTACCAAGTCTTATTTCAAAGTTTTGTAAAGAGTTGTAACAAACTCTCACACTTTTCTAGACTTGTCATCACTAATTGAACCCTTTCTCATGTTTAAATGACCCCTTAATGCACTTTTTGGCCATACTTAAGTGTATTTTTTACGATATTCCCATTAAACTGTATTTAATGCACTTTAATTTTTGACACCCAATAATTTTCCATGGTAGGACCAAGTCGCCACCTGGGGTGACTTAGTCCCATTGGGCACAAAAATCAAAATAATTTAATTTTTTTGGTGGGATTTTATTCTCTTACCCTTGAGGTCAGCCTGTGATGTGTTATTTTTGGGAATTATTGGAAAATCAACTATAAATAAAGGGTTTTCTCTCATTTTAATAATCTATTCATTCTCAAGCACCTAATTCATTCAATCATTCAATCTCTTCATCATTCTTAAGCATACAAGAACTCTAAGCATCATCAAATCATCCATTGAAGCACTACATTGCATATCTTCAAATTTACACATCAAGGGTTTGGTGAGTTTGTGACATGGCATGTTGTTTATTCATCATTCTCTTCTTAATTCATTTCTTTATCTAGGGTTTGATTACCAAATTGGGGTTTGACCAAGGAAAACCCCTATACTGTAACCCTTAACCCCTTTTCCCCTCTTTGCATGTGTGTTTGTAGGTCTTGTATGCAGATTTGTTAAAGAGGAAAGTGTCAAAAAGGTGTTGCAAAGTCATCAAAGTCAACAAAGCCCTAATTGAAGCTTGGAGACCAATTTCAGCCCATTTTCTACATAATTTGGATCATACACCTATCAAAAAAGGAAGTGCAGACCGAAAGCTACAAAATCCTATCCCAAAATTCTAGAAATTCCCAAGTGGACTAAGTGACCATCTATGGTGAATTAGTCCCACTGCTAGGCCTGGAAAAGTGGTTTCTCTATTTCTGAGTACCCATTTGACATTATTTTGTTCTGACATATTTTCCCCGAAACTGGACTAAGTCACCCAACTTGGCGTAAGTGTCCTAGTGAACATTTCTAGTTAACTCTGTAGGATTCCAGAGCCTCTCTAGAATTTAGATTCTAGGTGCGCCTCTCTAGTTCTATTTAATTTTGTCATCATTTACTAGAATTCTTAGGTGTTTTTGCATACATCACTTTGTTTTCCTGCACTTTGCATTTCTTAGGTTTAGCATCAATAAAGCATCTTTCTTTTTTAGTTTATTTCATCCATTTTACATTAATCTTGAATGTAGACATTAGCTTTTGGGTCCATTTCTCTCCTTTTAGGTGAAAAACCTAGAAGAGAAAGAGCATCTTTGATACCAAAATCGGTGTCCACATTTTGGTGAACCCGATATTTGAACATTTTTCTTTTGATTTCAAGTGCATTCACATCCTAGGTTTAACTTGCATTAACATTGCATTAGGTGTTGCATCGCTTAATTTTCATCCTATGGTTTAAAAACTTACATTATTGAAAAGCTCATATATCTTGCATTTATGCATTAAAATTCTGCATTTTCATACTATAGCTGCATCTATGCATTTGAAAAACATCAAATTACATTCAAAATTTCTGAAAAAACTCAAAAAAATCATCACCGGGACTAATTCGCCACACTGGGTGACTTAGTCCTTATACACATTTTACACTAAAATTTCTAGCATTTTCTGGGAATTTTCTACATTTCTATTTTCTATTCTTACATTCTGTCATAATTTGTAGATTGATTGTTTTCTTCTATTTCTTGCATATAGTTTGATTGCATCATGGATTTTTTATTTAATAAGTTTTGGATGTCATTAAAATCTTTACTGGCCATGTCAAATTATGCCTTCAAAACTTATCCTAATGACCTTTAGCTTCCTCATGCTCCCTCAACTCCTCATGAATTTCCTCCTTGTGATGTTGACATCATTGGAGAATATGATGACAACATGAATAATTTCTTAAATGAATGTCTTGACAACCTCAAAGCCAATGCATCCTTTTACCTATCCATGAAACAACAAGACCTTCCTACAGTCTCCCCTCTGGATATGTTTGGTTACCTTCATCCTGAAACAAATGAAGGACCTAAGTTCCCTCCATCATGTGGACCTAGTTCTTCTACACAATCCATCCCTCAACCATACTGTGACAACAAAGTCACTAGTACTCCAATCAACCTTGAAGAAACCTATGGAAAAGGTTTTACAATCTTAAGAAAAAAGGATGTGACACAAAAACTGAACATGAAATTCATCAACTTTTAGAACAAACTCCAAAAGATGAAAACACAACAGGGTTAGGCTATCAATATCCTCTTCATGACAACAAGCCTCCTTTAGAATATTGGAGACTTTGTGATGATGGCACGATGATCTTTGATTCCCCCCTGATCTGAATGTCCTCCTTCCTCATGAAAAACCCCTACATGATAACAATGACAAGGATGATAGGATCCCCATGGGTCATCTTCCTCCTTCAATCCATGAAAAGGGTGAATCTAGTAAACGCAAATGAATCTACAAGTTGAAAAAACTAAAGTTTCCTCTCCATCCACCACCTGAATGTGAAAGGAAATTGCAAATCCTTTTAAACAAAGAACTCATTTTATTACCACCTATGAATAGGTTGGTAATCTATCCTAAAGATGCTAATGTTCCACATTGTGCATATCATCATGTTCTTGGACATCGAAGTGATGAGTGTTGTTAATTGACAGAAATACTGAGCAAGTATCATTTTGATGGCGATAATTGCTATCCAATAAATCCATAAACAACTACCAAACACCTCATCATGCAATAGTTGTAGAATCTTACATTTTCACTATTGCATGACCTTTCCCATCACCTATCTCAACTTATTCTTGCCTTGCACTCACTGGGGGCAAGAAGTAGATAGCCTTGTCCTAGTAATGCATTTTCCCTTGTCCTTTAGCCATGTTATTCACCTTTCGCTTATACCAATTGAGATTGGGAGGTGGATGACTTGCTTGACGGCTGACTCACATCTACCTTGCTAGTCTTTTGCATTTTCTTTTTCCTTTCTTTTGTGTATGTGTGTATCGTGTTCACCCATGATGTGACGTTTGATGTTCTCCTCTCTTCGTGGCATTCTTCTATATGTACCTTCATTCTTTTTCGCCTTTCTTTTTTTCCTTTTTTTTTGTTTTCCTTTTGGGGATGATGCAGCTGCTTTTGAGGATGCCCGGAGGTTCTTTCCCTGGCAAGTTGGATCCGGAAGGTCTTTATTTATTTGGTTTTTCCTTGGATGGGATGTAACCATTGAGATAACCGAGAAACCATGTTGACCTGTGTTGTCTTTATTTTTTGAGCTTGAGCCTTTGATGACACAAAGTGTTGAGATGTCTATGTCTCTTCCATGTTGACCTTAAAAGATCTTTCTTTATTTTCACTTTGTTTTCCTTTCGGATGACTCAGCATCAGATGCTCCCCATTCTTCCCATAAGCTGGATCCTTGTCGACGGATGGTTTGCTTCTTTTGTGATGACGCAAGGCATTGAGACTGAAATGTCTCCTTCATGTTGACCCAAAAGCTTTTTCTTTTTCTTTCACCTTTTCCTTTTCATTTTCTTATGTTTTCCTTTTGGGGATGATGCAAAGTGTCAAGACATACTATGTCTCTTCCATGTTGACCCAAACAGATATTTCTTTTCCTTTGTTTTTGCTCTCTTTGTGCCATTCTTCTAGTACTATGTTTATTTGGGGAATGATGATAGTTCTGAGCCTTTTAATAAAAACATTGCGGCAAAAAACATATTGACCCCAAATCCATAAATCCCTTATGTGTTTGGTGTTTCCCATCTTAGGGACAACCCATCCTTCTTTGTTCCCTTTCCTTCACATGACGTAGCCTTAATCGAAAATGTATGACTTGGCATAGGGGCTTTCCAAGTTGGCTCTCATGTCTTCTTTCTTTTTTGCATTTTTCATTCTCTAATTTAAAGTAATTGCTCATAGAACGGTGTCTAGAAATTCGTTTAAAGTGGGGGAATACATTGGAATTATTCATTTTGAGTTTTTCTTTTTTTATGGTTCTTAGTGCAGCCTTATTACTTTATACGATGTGCTTTGTCGCTTTATGGATGACATTGGGTGTGATGTCCTTCATAAGTGTGATCTATCTTAGCATATTACATTCCTCTTCATGGCCTGATGCGACACACTACATCCCCTAAGTTGCGAATATTCTATTCTTTGATCGGTCCTCTATTGGAGAAATTAGACATAATGTTCCCTAAGTTAAAGACCTCACATGAACTAAACAAGACTCCTTTGAACATCTTTTGAATGTTTCATTTTGCATTTATATGGCCACCTTGCATAACACCTTGCATGCCTATGGTTCCATCACACTTGTTCATGAGTTCTAAATAGAAAAAGCTTTGCTTTTCTCATGAATCATGAAATGACATTGTCCTTTGTGGTGCCTTATTAAATTTATTAGGAGGTATAACTTTGATATGGTTGAGCGGGAAGCCCATTCTAAGTCATGAATTTTCCCCATAGCCACATGTGTCTGTGAGAGTGCATACCAGCCATGATTTTATGTTTCTCACCTTTTGGGCCTTCTCACCTGGCAGAAAACCATGAGTTCTATTTCCCCAGAGTGATTATGCACTTCTTTTTCCAAACAAATAGCATATATCTAACCCACAATGGGTTAGAAAAATGATCAAATCTTTTTTTCATTCATTTTCATCACATGT